>JANBPO010002596.1:11726933-11884556 GCA_024336825.1 Amorphophallus titanum
ATCATACGATAGCCAGGGAGACCTAGCCAACCACTATGACAGCTTTGATGCCCTGATGACTCTCCACGGGGCTTCAGACGCCATCAAATGCCGAGTGTTTGTGGCCACCTTGGTCTAAGGTGTTCAAGCCTAGTTCTGGCACTCACCCCCGGTAGCATCCATGACTTTCGACAGTTTGGGCGGATCTTCAAGGAGAGCATCACTGGCAGCGGCCCTCCCAGGTCAGTTGCGGGGCTGCTGGCACTAAAATAGGCACAGGGGGAGAAGCTACGGGCTTATATAAACCGATTTAAATCTGAAGCTTTACGTATCCCTCTCCTGGATGTTGCCTCAGCCATCATTGCATTGACCAGAGGCACCCGCGACGAGAACCTCTGGCGAGAGCTAGTCCTCCATCTGCCCACCTCTCTAGCCGATCGGGTGACCCTAGCCCTGCGCCATGCAGAGTGCGAAGATTTCCTTAGTGCCTACCGCAGCACGATGGGCTCGGGTCGAGAGGGAGATAGGAAGCGATCATCCGAGCAAGGCTCGGGTCAGGCGAAAAAGCAGAATCAAGATAGAGACCATAGGGAGCCCTATCACAAATACGAGCAGCATACGCCCTTATCTGCCCCCATCTACGAGATATATGAAGACATCAAGGGCTCATGCCTTCTCCGCCAACCCGAGCCTATGACGTCCGACCCAAAGCATCACAGTCAGCACAAGTACTGCCAGTTCCACAATGACCATGAACACCATACTGGAGATTGTCATCAGCTCAAGGATGAGATCGAGCGTCTCATCCGCCAGGGACACCTATCTCGATATGTGTCTGAGCAGAGAGAGGATCGCGGCTTCTTGCCAGAAGAGATTGACAATCAACCCCGTGGAGTCCACATCAACGTCATCTCTGGCGGCCCAGCATCATGTGGATATAGTAGTTGAGGAAGGAAGCGTTACGTTGAATGGGCGAGCAATGCCTCTGAGCCCCCCAAAGCCCCATCGGCAAGCGAGCAGCAGGCCTTGGTGTTCTCTGACCAGGACCTGGAAGGGGTAATCACCCCGCACGATGACACCCTTGTAATATCAGCTACGATAAACCATTGTAACGTAGATAGGATACTAACTGACAATGGTAGTGCCTCTGATGTACTCTCGTACAAGTGTTTTCTTAAGATGGGTGAAAACCCATCCAAACTCCACCCAATTCGAGCCCCCCTCTACGGGTTCAATGGCCATGCAACATATCCCGAGGGAGCCCTAAGCCTGCCGATCACTCTCGGTACCCCTCCTAAGATCATCATGATTATGGTTAACTTCATAGTGATCAAGGTGATGTCTGCCTATAACACCATCAAATCATCAAGTTATAATCTAGAATATTCAAGAACAAGCCAAGGTTTAATGGCACAAGCCATCAATGGCTCGGCCATCGAAGCACGCAAGAAAGCACGAAAATCAAGCTCTGGGAATTACGTGGTCACACCAGGGCCGCTTATGACATAAACGGTCTTATATTGGACCGTGGGAGATGAACTGGGCCAAGGGGAACCCAGTTCGATGCCAAGAATAAACGATCCTTCATGGGCCATGTGAGTATTTGAACGGTCCAAGATGGGCCATTCGAAAGAGTAAAATGGTCCATAAATGGTCCGCTCAGTGGGTGAAATGGTCAGCTTATAACCGTGTAATAAAAGGGCCAAACTAGGCTAGAGTAATCAACCTAATTGGGCTTCTAGACCGCCCGGGGCATGGTGGAACCAAACCAGGGTTTAGCCCATAGCTCTCAGGTCAGTCTAGAGGCTTGAGGTTGACTTAATCATGGCTAGGTCGAAGAAAAGTCAAGGATAGTCGACCAGCAAGACCTAGCACATGGCCAGTATATAAACGGTCTCCAGCGAGCCACTCAAGGAAATTAAACGGTCAGATATATGCCGCGTAGGGACTCAAACGGTCTCCTATGGGCCGTGACTCCAGACAAAGCCAAACAAGCGATCCAATCGAGTTAACAGGTGCAGGATATTGAGGTACAACCTACCCGACGTCCTAATGGGAATCCCAGACTCGCGGGGACTGATGGAGGTCTCGTAATGGAGGTCCTAGTCTGATGGAAGGAATATCCAGCGGAGAGTTCCAGCCATTACAAGAATTGAGGGTTATAAAACATCAAAAAATGAATGTATGGTGGTCAATCAATTCCACCAGAGTGGAGTGACTGTCAGAACACTCCTAATATCGTTACTCTAATTTCCAACATAACCATGATTAAAATTTATGCTTCATTCTTTTGATAAGATCAAGGGGAACATGATTGGAAGAAGAAGAATGAAGTAATCAAGTCAAGATTTATTAGCTTCCATGTACTCTAATTAATTGTGGGTTGATACCCTATCATCTGCATCATTTGACCAGAACTAATCATGCTTAAACAAACATTTTAAAACAAATCTGCGTGACCTAGGCGGTCTATCCAGAATCGCTGGATGGGATCTAGCAGTCTATCGCTAGGCTGCTCAGGTCATGTAGGCTCGAAAGCCATACAGGCCTTGCGTGGTCTATTGAGCGGCCGCTAGGGTTTCCACGTAGTCTAGAGATGAGTCGCCTACCCAATCACAGTCTACTGTTGGGCCATTTACTACCAGGAGGTGCTTCGAGTATAAAAACCATCATATACGGTCAAGCTACGATCGCCGCTCTAGGCAGCGTGATCTATCGAGGGGCCGCTCAATCACAAGCAGTTCCTGCTAGGGCAGCGTACAGGCCGCCGTGCCCGATCTCCGATGATCTTGATAGACTTCGATTGAAACGACTAATACACTCGGTATGGTGCATGGAAATTGGGCAAAAAGCTATCAATGGAAAGAGAACGAAAAGATGCATATCATAGAATGATTAATTAAATCTTAAAGCCTACTAAACCCAACATTGATCGTAGGAAACATGGTTAACCCTAATTCTGACATGCTCCGATTAAATCACATAATACTCTCATGATACTAAACAAAATTTAGGGCTTTTGGTATCAAAAGAAAGAGGGCTTGGAGATGCTTCTAGTGGTATAAACTACTTAAGGTTTGGTCTGCTAGAACCTACCTTAAACGAAGGACATGGTTGCCCGTCGGTTCGAACTGAAGCTTTAACCATTTTAGGCTTGCTCATAGTCATGCCATTCCTAGGAAATAGGGGACCGCATTGATGACGGGATGGTTTGTTCGCGTGTTGGAGAAATGCTTCAGAGAATGGTTTGTCTGCATCACTTAATTCGGCGCAGGGTAACAGTGACCACACTGGAATAACCATCTTGGTCTTCAACACGAGCGTGCCATTTTAAGTATTTGAAGGAAAAGCTATGACGGGTACTGTAGCACGCCGGAATAGCCATGTTGGCATTCAAGATTGCCACGCCGTATTAATGTAACAAAGATGGATGGCACTTCAAAGTGGAGCGCACCATTATAAGGTAATGCAAATGTGGCGCCGTTTTAACACAATCAAGGGGGCGCCATTTTAGTAGAAGCAATGGGGCATCTTTCAAAAGGTGAGCACACCGTATTAACAAACCAAGGGGGTGGCGCCATTTTAAGGTATTCCCGCGTTGGTTTAAAGCCTTCTCGCGCCTTTTTAAGCACTAAGTGATTCTTCGCGGAGTCGCGACCATTCGTACAAGAGTTGGCACCCATGGAATGCTTTAGTTGTAATGCGTGGCCTCCACGCTGTTTCATTCATAGTCTCTAGACTTCGGTCCAAGATTCTGCGCGACTTCCGGCGCATGCCGAGACTGTGCCAGAGTTCCTGACTTTTCTTTACTTCGACTGTCGGCACGGCCGGTTGGAGAATTGTGGTCGTATCTTCTGCCCGAGGGGGGCTCCCTAGACGGGTAGCGGACCACCCAGTGAGTTCTCGTCCTGATCGAGTGAGGTATGGGTTTGTTCGGCCTCTCCATCTTCGACTCGCACTTGAGTGCATAGACGCGGGTGCCGTATGACCATCATCGTCATTTTTTGACGTCCATAATGACCCAAGTCTTGTCTGGTTCTGGGAGCGCAGGCTCCGAACGGTCGCCTGACACTACAACATGCATCCTTTCACCTGTCCCGCAAAGAGTGGCTCCGGATTGTCGTGGGCGATTATAAAGGTGACTGTGCGGTCTCCTCGCAGTCTCCATCTACGTCTTGCCGATCGTAGTGCTCGTCGTAGGCATCTTCTTCCCCTGGCTCGGTGAGGATCTCTCTTTCTCCCTTGTCTTTCGTCTTCTGTAGTCATGCCTCCGCGTAGAGTCTCTCGAGCCAGTTCTTCTTCTACTGAAGAAGCGCCTCGTGGCCGAGGTGGTGTGCCGAGCACTTCGGGTGTCAGCACTAGTCGGCCCAGTTCTCCGCCGATGATGTCCTACATGGCCATCTATGGCCTACGGGGAGCTTTCTAGAATCCCCCTGAGTATGACATCATCTTCCCGTCTGTTGGAGATGAGATAATGAATTATCCCGTCGAAGGGATCATGATTCCGGTGGCCTCCTTTCAGGCGGGCTTTCGTGTTCTGATCCATCCCTTCATCGCATCTGTCCTCCATTACTATGGATGGCACCCTGGGAAAATAACCCCAAATTCTTATAACATCCTTTGTGGGTTTGTCTATTCCTGCCATCGGGTGTCGGTGGAACTGACTGTCGATCTGTTCCAACACTTCTTCTTTCTCCAGAGTTGTCCAGCCAACACCTACTTCGCCTATTTCAAGGCTCGTTCTCATCATAATTTCATCAAAGTCTCCCGTGCCGTCTCTAACCGCGACGGTTGGGCAGAGCGGTATGTATACCTCATCAAGTCGGAGGACTAGGAGGGGGATTCCGATAGATGGATGCCTCACTGCTCCCCCCCGAACAAATCCTCATGGAAATTTTTGAGAAGTCATTCCTCCGCTGGCCGCCCATGTTGAAAAGAGACTCGTAGGAGAAACTCCAAGAGGTACAGTCACTTCCACCGCGACTACAGCCACAACACCGAGGGCTGCATCTAGCTCCAAGACACGCTAGAGGAACTCATCCGATAAGGACTCCTCGATAGGTTCCTGGTCAAAGTTGTTGACCGACAGCCTCCCAAAGAGGATACGCCACCCCCCATAGACAACTGACTTCGCGGCAAGGAGATCATGATGATATCAGGAGGGTCAGTCACTGGTAGGGATAGCTCCAGTAGGCACTCAGCATACGCTCGACATATCAACCAAGTTGAGCAATCCTCGACCTCCAAGACTACCATGAAAGACCGCTCAGGGGAGGCCATCACCTTCTCAGACGTGGACCTGACCGATGTGACCACCCTCTACACCGACGCATTAGTCATCTCCACCACCATCAATCAATGTACTGTGCCCCGTATCATAGTTGATAATGGGAGTGGCCCCAATGTTATCTCGTAGGACTATCTCCTTGTCATGGGCGTGGATTCTTCTTGCATATGTCCCCTTCACACCCCCCCTATTTGGGTTCTCTAGATCGATCGTGTACCCTGAAGGCTAGATCTCCCTACCAACCTCCCTTGACACCACTCGATGCCAAGTTACCTTCATGGCTGACTTTTCAATTATTAGGGGGATGACAGGGTACAACATCTTAATCGATCGAGAGATCTTGGGAATTATCAAGGGAGTACCCTCCTCTTACCACCAGAAATCGAAGTTCCCCACCCTCCTCTTATGCCCTTGCCTTGTTGTAGGCTCAGGGCTGACGCCATACCCACATGCTCCCTCTCTGGTAGCAACCACTACTACACAGTAATGATAGATGTCGTCCCACTCTGGCGATGATACTGGGACGCCACTCGCGTCACTCCTCTTATCCACACAGGCACAGTCCCACTCTAGCGAGCTCTGCCGCATTAATGGTTAGTACTCATGTCGCATTAATGACGGAGCTATCACCTTAATAAAAACGGGATGTCAACGCCCATGCCCCCTACTCCATCAGGCACGCGAATTGGGCGGCTCACGCCTTCCCCGGCCATGACAACCTAACAATCAACTCTCCCGGTGATGGTATAAAAGGACCTTGGCCTAACGGCCAGGAGATAAGGGGAAAAAAAAAGGCGAGCACCTCCCTTCGAGCCCTTCTTTTCTTCCTCTAGTACTCTCCCTTCACTCCACAATTGCTTGCTTTGACTGTCAGAGGGTTGTCTCTTGGGGTAACTCTCAGGTCTCCTTCTGACCTCTTCCCGGTGGCTGCAAGTTCTTCTCCTTGCGACGCTCAGGGTCCCGATTTTACAAATTGTTGGAGGTGTAGATCGAGAAATGGGTAATCATTTCGTGACCCTACAAAATGTATATCCCTAAAATATTATATTTTTTACTTTATATCTATATATTATTTATATTGTCAAGAGCGCGTCCATAATAATTGGACTTCACCGTACATCTCTATCATTATCTAGAGTTTGCTTAAGTTAATTTAGATAGATTAAGATGTAAAAGATTAATATACTTTTATCTAATCTTCTCACATAATTAAGATAATGATATACATATCCTTACAATATTTCATATCATCTTATATATTCTTTTGAAATCTTATATTTTACATATTCAACCAAATATTTTGTTAATTTGTATAGGAATCTACCAGAAGTAAATAAAGTCACTACTTACAGTCACCACCAGAAGCCCTTACCTGAATGGGCTCCTCCTGCACCTTCCCGCGACTCGAAGTAAGGGAAGGCCTTAACGTTGGGCATTATCTCATCCATCAGTCGGAGAAAACTCTCTGTGTCAATCTCACACTTAGCTCCCTCTGCATAGGGAGGGTCCTCCTCCCGAGAGGGCAAGAAGGTCGCCTCCACCCTAGCCTCAAAGGGAGCTACAAGACACAAACCCAGCAAAGTAAGATTAGCCTACTGCCATGGTTAAATTGACCAAGAGCAAAGAAGGTAAACGACACTTACTCAAGGCTGTCTCTGCCTCGACTGCCCCGCCAGCCTCAAGTCCTCCAGAAGTCTCGCCAGTCTCGGCCACTGTAGCCTCTACTCGGGGGCGTTTCTACCTCGACTGTAGACTTTCGTCCCCACTCCCTGAGGATGCCTCCGTGGGGGGGTTATCTCCCTCCGTCGCTGAACCTGTCAACAGACGTAGCATTATCCAATGTTAGTGTCATAACCAGAAAGTAACAAATGAAAAAGGGATGGAGTATCCCAAACAAGGCCATACCTGGAGCCCCGAAGGGGATCGGTGGCAACAGTACCAGTTGCTCCGACTTCAGTGCCAGCACCCGGGCCGCGCTCGCTACGGCCTCCCGGATGTCCCGCAGAGTGCGGGCGCACTCAATCTGGGACAAGAACTCCATGGGCCCGGCCGACCTGATCGCATGAGCAATGTGCCGCTGCCAGTCGTCGATTGTCGAGTTGGTAAAGCTCCCGTGCGGGAGCTCCCGACCAAGCGAACCCTGGCTCTGAAAGCCACAATCGGCCAAGAACTGAGCCCACCAGGCCTTAGGCACCCTCGACCGGGACCCCTTCCCACCTGCCACTACTGCTCTCGCCAAAAGTCTGCACCAGGGGCTTCAGCGCCCCACCACTGCTTCGAATCCCAGAAGTCAAACCCTGGCCACCCTGGGGCCACCGCTCTATAACCCGCTCGATCTCTCGACAGATCCGAGCAACGCGGGTCCTCAGGTACCTGTCGTCCAGTGAAATAGGAGGCAAATCCTCCCTCAGCAAGCGACTCTCCTCCACTTTTCAGATCGTGGAGGCCTTCTGACGGTACAGGTGGCTGTGCTCGAACCACCACCTGGCATAGTGAACGTCGAACCTCCCTTGACGTCCCTGCCCCGGCATCGGGAACTACTCTGGCTCCCGGTGGTTGTAGAAGTCCCACCTTGCTGTCGCGAGTAGGTGGGTGTCTCTGCCCCGGTACTGCCTGCCTGTCAAAGAGAACTCCCAGTTCGGCGGGATCCCCTAGTCGTACCTAAAGTTCCTTGCGAACCGATGTGGGTAGTACGGCTCTAAGGAACTCGTCGCCGACCGGTGCAACGTCAGCACCGCCGACCGGGTACTCAGTATCCACTCCATCTGCAGCCCGACATCTGCAACCTTCTGACCAGGATGGGCACTGGTCGCCCGTCCACCTGAAGCCCCCAGGAAGAGGCTAGAGTCCCTTGTGGCGCTGTCAAAAGGCAACCCCTCCTTACCCTTGGCGGGCAAGTAACAAAGGGCTCGCCTAGCCCCCTCCAGCTGTGTCTCTGTGTCCCTGTCAGGTTGCCCGGGGAAGCTAAAAAAGAGCGACGCCGTCGGGTTCCTCACTGTCCCTCGCATCACCAAGCCTGGAAATAACAACCCGGCCCACACACTGAGGTAGTGGGTCGGCAAGACTATGCTCATCAAATGGCCCCTGTAGGCAAAATATATCCCCCATCCGAGCCACCAATATGCCCCCTTTATACTTTACTCTTCGAGCCCAAACTTTGGCTTGAGAGTAGGGGGCAAGTGGAGAGGGGTAAATCCATAGCCCAAAAAGACATCCGGCACGGGATGACCCAACCAGGTCCAATCCGAACCAACTAGGCCTATCTCTCAAAGTGATAGCCCCATGAATGGGCCTACTTATCTTGAAGCCCAAAGTCGCTCGGACCAACCCTTCCTGGGCAGCCTCCAAGCCCAGAAGTCCGAGTAACTATCACTCGGGAAAAGCCTAATCGGCATCCGAGCGTAACTAGCTAATGCTGCCTGCATTGCTTGTGAGAAGCCCTAGTGCCTCATTAGATGGTACTCCACACTCGGACCTCCAATGGGTGTGGTTTCTCTTAGCGGGGCACTTATCCTGGTGAAAGTCAAGCTGTAGCTCAGAGGAGGGAAGCTCAATGGGATAAGAAAGAGCAAGAGTCCTTCAATGGTGGAGCCCTCCTCCCAGATGTAACGCCCCCTAGTCCCTCCGGCTACCTGACCTTCGGCCAGGAAAGTATGCAACTATATAAACTCAAGAAGACCCTCTGAAAAGGTAAGGTGATCTTGAGTGCTCAACAGTACACTCACTAGTGGAGAGCGATCTCGTACCCCTCACCTTTCTTCCCATTACATCCCTTCCACCTACGCTCTATCACCTGGTTGACTTAAGCATTAGAGGGTTTTCCCAGGGGTATTAACCCTGGGCTCCTCTGATCTGTTTCCTGTCTTGTAGATCATTCAACTGTGGTGATGACGACAAGGGCTAATCTAGGATCATGCAGCTCAGCATCTTGCGCGAGATCACCCCTCTTCACATCTATTTCATGATCTTATGTTACTTAGCATATTGAAAACATGAGAAATAAAGTTATTATTGAAAAGGAATGCTACATGCTAGTCTATATCAGTTGTTCAAGATTGGCTTGATGATTCTCTACAACTTAGTTAATATATGTTTATCAGTATGGTGATAATTGTATTGTTTAAAGGTTAAGTCACTCCTGTGATATTGATCCATCATTATTTTGGCTTCTATTTCTCGCATGAACCCTTATTCTTGGTGAAGCTAGAACCCGCCATCGGATATTCCTTCCATCAGACTGGAACTTTTTCACCAAGACCTCTGTAAGTCTTCATGAGCCTTGGATTTCCACAAGGACGCCGAGCTAGTTATACCACTAAAACCATGAAAAAGTCCTTAGGACCATGTCTTGTTAGCGAAAGATATGATCTGACTGGCTTTTGGAGCCCCTATGTGAAGTTATGTTTAGTTCTGCCAAGCCACATCAGAATGCGGCCCTCCTAAAGACCACGTTTAGCCACTATTTCTGGAAGGCGGCTGTTACTAATACCGCGTCTGGTGAACCTAGTTTGAACCTCCGTTATTGATTGTGGTCACATCTGGGGTATGGGACACGTTCATTGAACACGTCACTAGTACAGGACGCTTGCTTTCTTCATACCACGGACCGTATCGACTGTCGAGAATGCTCATCTCTGATCGTGGCTGCCCAGATGACCGCGTTCAGGTCGCGACATTGGGGTGTATCGCATTAATCCCAGTTTATGTGAAACATCCCTGTTTGGGCAACCTTGAGTTATTATGGTGTTATAAGTTCAAAATTGATGGTTGTTTGACATCTTTGACATGTTTACTAGTGTGATAGTTACCCTTATAAGCTTGTAACTCAATGGTATTATAGGGGATAATTTTCAAGTGTTTGAAAGATTAGGGGGTTTTTCACATATATGAATAGTGCAAGGGTTTTTTTTACATGTATAGCATATTCTAAGGGGTTGCTTGATAAAACTCTTGAATGATTAGAGGGGTTTTAACATATACGTATAGTGCAAGGGGTTTTATACAAGAGTGTGGTAGCCCTGTCCAGATATATATAAGTTCTAAAGCTACACTTTAACAAAACAAAAGGTACAAAGTCTTGAGACATACTTTGACTGGCAGAAGCTAGACAAAAATTGAAGCCGTAACTTCTATACAAGAGCATCCCTGCCAGGGCCAAATTACAGTCACCCGCCTCACTAATGTCGTGGTCACCTCGTAGCTGGCTGCTGCACAAACTCCTTCGAGGCCTCCCTTAACATGCTCTCCTATCGCTGATGCTTACGCCCTACACCACCCTGAGCCGCCTACCGACGCCTCCTCCTGTTTCATCGGTGAGGACCACGGACAGGGGAAGAGGATGCGACTGGCTCCTCCTGAACCATTTGAGGGAGACCTTGCTGGAATTGCAACACCCGACCATGCTCCTGGGCATGCATCGGTTCTACCTCCAAAATTGTCACCGTTCGGAATGCTACCTCCACGTTGGTGACCCCAGACGCCATGAGGGTCTGACGAATCTCTGGCCTTAGTCCAGCAATGAACTGTTGAGTGAAAATTCATGGATCCGCCATGGCCGACGATGCATAACGGCTCAAATCCCTGAACCTTTCCCAATACAGGGAAACTGGCAGCAGCGCTCCCTGAGCCAATGTTAGAAACTGGGTGGACAAATCAAAAATATCTACTGCTCTCAGTGCATTGGGGACCGCATCTACCGGAGGGGGTGTTGCTCCACAGTGCACGTCCAGGGCCCCTGCGGCCAGCTCTGGCTGGGCCCGCGCCTCCCCCTTTGCGCCATCGTGGATCCTAGCAGCCAATGAACACAACGCGAACATATAACTGAAGTTTAAAAAATGATAAAAATGTCTATCACCCAATGAACCGAAGAAAATATGAATTTCATTCAACTTCGTCAGACTTTGTAAACATTGGCTATGTGTACTGATATGTCGGGCATTGCAGACCAGCACACTAAGAAAGTAGGATCAGATATTTCTTAGACACAGAAGGTCCTGAGTGTGAGTTGGGAAATGAAAGTCCTAACAGTTCAGTCTGTTGTCCAGGTTCTCATACATTAGATCCCTCAAAGTCATTTAGGATTGAGATTGGGTAGAATGATAGAAAAAGAAATGTTGCATTTACAAGATACCAAGATTTTCAAAAATGGTTGTGGAAGGAATGCTTTAAGTCTTCAACATTATGTTGCATGAAGTATGGAAAAAGAGATGCTATGAGCTTCTGAGCACGTGCCATATCTGCTATGAGTGCTACTTTCTCGAGGAAAAACATTGTCCTACTTGCCATAAGACTTTCAAGATGTTTCATTGATCTGATGGGAACTTTACTGAACATGTGGTTAGGTGTGAAAAGCAAAAAAGTGATCCTCGTTGGAAGTCTCACAGTTCAGAGCCTTCTCTTCCTACAAGGATCCAAATGTTGAAGGTGCAATTATCACTTCTTCAGGTGCGACTCCGATTGGGGAGTCTTTCTTTAAATGAGTCAAAATTCTTTACCTCTCTTTTGTTTAATGCCTAGCATCTTTCTAGTAGTTCATTGGTATTCAATCTTAATATTTTCATATTTCCATGTTTGAATAGAGAGAGACGGAGAGAAGAGAGAGAGATGGAGAGAGACACGACGGGGGCATGTGTGTTAGAGAGAGAAAGAGAGAGGGACGGAAGAGGGAGCTGTCGCGGCCATGTGTGTGTGGTTAGGAGAGGGGCACTGCGAGGCTTAACAGGGAGGTGGTGTCCGCGGTTGGAAGCCGGTTACGAAGGTTGCAGGGCCTTCGCGGTGGTGGACGCAGGTGGAGAGACGCAGCGGCGCTGTGGTGAGGGTGAGAACCGGAGGGAAGAGAGAGAGAGAGACAAGATGGGTAGGATTAGCCAGGGGGTAAGAAGAGAGATGTGAGGGAGAGATGTTGCCGACGGTGAGGGGTGTGTGCAGTGAGAGAGCGGAGGTGGCGTCTGCAGTGAGAAGGGGAGGCCCGCCGGCGGTGGTGCCTTAGAGAGGGAGGCGAGAAAGAGAGAGACGACTGGGGAGTACTGTGAGACGGGTATGTGCATGAGAGAGGGAGACAGCTCGCGGGGGAGGGCTGTGTGTGTGGGGGTTAGAGAGGGAGGGAGGTGCGGCTACGTGTGCATGCGATGGAGGCTCCACAGGTCTGCATGTATGTTAGTTAGAGAGAGAAAGGGAGCGGCGGGATGATGAGGTCCGGCTGGGTGTGCCTGCGATGGAGCATGGGGAGAGGGGCAATGAGAGAGGGTATCAGAGGCGCAGCAAACTGAGAGAGAGAGATCAGCGGAGCAGGTGGAGAGAACCGGGCTGCAGGGAGGGACGCTACGGTTAGAGAGAGAAGACGAGAGAGGGAGACAGGGTGAGGGAGGCTGATGGTTGCGCGGTGTAAGGAGAGGGAAAGAGGAGTCCGGCCGGTGGCTGTGGGTTAGAGGGAGGGAAGAGGGAGAGGCTGGCAGAGAAGGATGGGGTGGTTAGCAGAGAGAAAGGGAGAGAGGGAGGGAGACGACAACGGCGACCGCGGTCGCAGCTGTTAGAGAGAGAGGGGAGAAGAGAGGAGGCCCGGGAGGAGGAACTGACAGGGGAAAGATGGGGACATGCGGAGAGAAGGGTGCCGCGGTTGGGGTGGTATCCGTGGTAGAGAGAGAGGTGGTGATGGGGAGAGTGGTGCGAAGGGTGAGAGGGAGGTCTCAGTGCTATGTGTATGAGAGAAACAGAGACGAGGGGCTCGCGGTGAAAGGGTGTGCAGAGGGAGGTTAGAGTGTGTGTGGGTGAGAGATGAAGGGAGAGGGGGTTGCAGGGTGCTTGGCCTCGGTGTGAAGGAGAGGAGGGACGTGGGAGTGTTTGTGTGCTATGGAGAGTTAGAGACGGTGAGAGAGGGGTTCACGGTGTGGCTAGAGAGAGAGGAGGTGAAAGGGGGTTAGAGAGAGAAGACACGGAAGGGAGGGGGAGGTCCGGTGTGGAGCGGCCTGTGCGTGTGTGCTGTGTTTACAGAATAGAGAGAGGGAGAGTGAGAAGAAAGGAGTGAAAGGGAGAGAGAGGGGGGTCTGCTGCGGCGGTGTTTAGAGAGAGAGAGGAGGTGAGAGAGAGCCTCAAAAAATAAAGTGTGTATGTTTTTCAGAGAGAAAAGAAGCGAGATGCGTTGAAGAGGGGGGGAGAGGGAGTGGTTTTATAAGGGTGAAGGGATGGGCTAGCCTCAATTATTGTAGCACCCCGAACAAAAATAATAGAGAAATTTAAATTTTTTTCTAATAAATAATCCTAATTGAAGGCTAAATAAAAAGAAACAAACCTTACTAGAGCCCCTATATAAATATACACCAATTAGTGCGCTGCTTAGATACCTTTTGTGCGATAGTGTTTGCCATACAGATTTTATACAAGTGCAATGTACGCGTTCTTGCGGCCATCATTAGCAGTAGTTGAAACTGCGCGCTTTACGATGCGGGTGTAGCCACCTGGACGCGTTGCATAGCGAGGACCGATAGTCGTGAAGATTTTCTTGGTGTCGGGATAGGCCTCATAGAGTTCCGGGTGCTCGATGACTTCACTCATTTTGAAGCCATAGTTCGAGTCTTTTAGTTTTTCGAGTTTGTCCCGATCAACCCTCATATTGGTATCCGGGATTTCAAACCTCCACTTCCCGTCATGCCCCTTGCCCCAACCGGTCTCCCTCCAAATCGCATCCTGATCCAAGCCCGCTTGCTCGAGCCTCATCGCCGTCGAGAGCTTCTCGTGATTTGCAGTCTTGGCAAACATCCCCCCGAGCATTCCGAGAGAATTGCTTGGCCTCGGCATGGCGGACCCCGTCACGCCACTCGCCTCCGCGAGCGTCACCCCGGCATCCACGAGGGCATCCCTCGTCACATCCATCGGGCCGTCCGGAGTCATGATCTCAATTCGATTCCCGAGCAGAGCATTCCCGAAAGTATCGAGCGCGGAATAGCCCTGAGTAAGCCCATTCACAATCCCGGTCAGAGCCCGATCAGGCAGAGTCCCCAAGTCTTGGGCAAAAGCCTCGCCAATCCCCGCCGCCGCGAGGCGTTGCGGAAGCTTCGGCGCACCCCCGATCTCCCGAGCATATTGGATCGCAGGCGCAGCCCCAGGACGTTCCGCCGCGAAAGGATCGTGATCGACCTCAGAAAACAAAAACTTCGGCACCCCGAATCAATCCTTTTTGCTCGGCTCGGGTTTCGGAAACGGATCATACTCGACTGGCGTGAACTTGAATGCCCGGGAGAAGACCTTCAGTTCCGGGCTCAGCACTGGGCCCTTCGCAAGATGCTCGTCCTCGACTTCTGCCTCGAACGACCTCCCCCCGCTGCGCGAGGAGGCAATCACATCTTTGAGTTCACGCGCCATCCCGGGGCTCCACTCTCAAATACTTGCCCGGTCGGGCTTCATCCTCGATATACCACTTCCCATCCGGAGCCTGCTTCGCGCCCTTCGGCATCGGAGTGTCCGAAGCTGGGCGCCCATTCCGCTCTCGCTTCCGCACGAGTCCCCCCTCTCCATCAAGGTCCAGATTGTTCGCGTTGGCCTCGATGACCGGCGTCATGTCGGTCTCCATAGCGTCCCGCAGCGCGTCGGCGACGAGGCTTCGCAAGAGTTCCGGATCGCTGGCCAAGAAATCTTTCAGAACCCCGAGCCGCTTGGTTTCTTCTCCATACGCATCGATATCCCGGAGCTGGGCTTTCCCGATCAGCTTGAGCTCTTGCTTGGCGTTCTCTTGGAGGGCATCTGCGAGGGCCTGCGAGAGGGCTTGGACCTGCTGCTGCAGCACCTGCTCGTTCTGAGTGGGACCGACTCCGAGGGCCTGCGGCGGGACCATCCGCTTCATTCTCCGGGCCGCTTCCTGCGCCCCCTCGAAATCCATATCCGCAAGGAGCAAGTCTCCAATGATCCCGACGAGGTCTGGACTCTGTGTCAGCACCAGCGCCAGCGCGTCGCGGCCCTCTTCTCGCTTCGTCCCATACGCCGGACCCACACTCGGCGCGACCGCATACTTCCCGACGCGGGGATTGAAAATCCTCCTCGCGATCGCTCCATTCGCCTGTTGCTGGGCCTGAAAAGCCTGCGCCGCCATCGGATCGATCTCGACCTCAAAACTCGACCCATCTTCCGCAAGAATCGAAATCACCCTCTTCGTGTCGTAGACCTTCGGGATGAGATCAATCAGAATTTCCGACGTGAAGCGGAGTCCAATCTCGTAATTATCCTGGAAATGGAACGTCGCGGTCGCGGACTGGTCTTTCCTCTGCGCAATGGCCTCACCAGTCCGCTCATTCCCTCCCATCCCCATCTGGTTCTGCCACTGCCCCGAGACCATCATGATCTGGTTGAACGCAGTGTCCATGCCAACTTGGAACGCGGGGGCCGCTTGCGGAGGGTCCTGCCGGGACGGAGTCGGGAGAGGATTTCCATCATCGTCAAAAGCGTTGTAGACAAGCACCGAGTGATTCACGACATTCGCCGAGTTCCACATGGTCTCGTACTCTTCAATCGCCGCAGCAGGCGCGAGCCACGGGGTCTTGCTCTGCAGCGCCACGAATTCCACCTGCGCCGAGGCGTTGTAATTGAACATCCTCTGGGCGTCTTTCTGTGCCCGAGTGTGGCCTTTCCGATCGAGCAGGCCCTCGATCACACTCTCCTCCCCAATGATCCGCACCAAGGGAATGTACTTCCCGACCCACTCAGTCCGGTCCACCACCATTTCCCCGACGATCAAAAACCACTCGATCTTCTCCCGCCAAGTCTTCCGAGTCTTCGTCAGCGGCGCCGCAAGCACCCCGTCCCGGACATTCTCCGGCATCATCGACGCCAGCAAAGTCTTCCGGACTCCCTGATCCATGAACGAGACAAGCAGGTCCTCGATCTCGACTTTCCGGAAATACTCACAGACCCGGACCGAGTGTTTATTCACCCAATCCGTGTCTCCACTCCCGATCCCCATGGGATTTTCTCCCATGAACATCCCAGCGAATTCTGGATAAGATTCATCGAACTCTTCCCGAGGGACGTTGTCAAACACAAACGCAAAGCGAGCGTCCCGCCCGGAGACCTCCTGAATATCTGGGTCCATGTAGATCGAGAGGGGATCGTTCACGGGCCGGAGGTAGCACTCCTGATCGAACGAGTCATGCGAGGCGTACTTTGTGGTAACCCTCCACCACCCAATGCCTCCATCGATCTGCCAGCCCCGAGCAATCGTATAGACCGATTGGGCATCCGAGATCGTCTCGATATGCCGAATCACATCGCGGAACGTCGAGGCGGATTCCTCCGTCGCTCCATTCCCCGTCCCGACAACCTTCACACTGGACTTGTTTTTCCGGGCTTCATTGGAGATGATCTTGTTATGCTGCCGGATGAGATTCATCGTGAGGCAGGGCCGCTGATCCACATCCCGATTTCGGCGAATTTCATTCGGCCACTGATACCCGTTATCCGAGTCTCCATTCGCGAACTTCACATCCTCGATGAACCTCGGCCGGAAATCTCCCTCCCACTCCGAGCACCACCGGAACCGACGTTTCGCTTCGATCATGACCTCAGCCCCGCCGGGGACCTCGATCCTCCCGAGGCCTTCATTCGGAGTCCGGGCCACGCCCCCCGCAGGGTCGTCCTCTCGCACCGGGATAAAATTCTCGCTCGGCATTTACTTCATCCACCCCGTACCCTGGCGGCGGCCATCAGCGCTCGCCTCGCCTCGTCCAAACGCTTTCCTCGTCGCTTCCGCGCTGCGCGCCATCCGATCGAGAATCACCGACCCATTCACTTTCCCGACACTCCGGTCCACATCGACCGCGAAATACCGGAACGCATCTGCTCCGTCAACCGCGCCCTCTCCGTCATGGAGGGGCTCATTCGAGTAGGACTTGCTATCCGTGACTTTGTACTTATAGTGCCTCAGCGCCCAAAGCCCATCCGCACATTTCTCTTCATCGAACCAAACGTTCGGGAATTTCATCCTCGCCGCATTGATTCCATCCATGAGCCCAAGTTTTGGCACGATCAACACCCTCGCGTCGCCGAGTCCCCGCTTGATTTGTTCCTCGATGGAATTCTTCATTCCGAGCTTCTTATGCCGGGCGTCATGAGGGAGATGATGGGTCCCGTAAATATACGGCCTCCGCTGGACTTCCTTGATAAAATGCGCCACCCCTCCAAGCGGATCATCATCATCAATGTTGGTGAAATTGGACTGATAATACGCGAGCATCCGATACTGCATCGCGACCCTCTGTCCAAACCAAATCGAGGTGTAGTTTCGCTTCCCGAGGTCCCAGAACGTGTCGACCGGGACGGAGGGCTCATACGGAACAGCACAAATTCTCCCCTCTTCCTGCGCCCTGCGAAGCTCTCTCGCATACACCACGCCCTCCAACATCTGGAGGCAGTGCCCTTCCCAGACATTGAGGTAATACTCGTAATCCCTCTGCCGGTCCCGTTCCATCTCCTCTCGGAGTTCCTTCGGGAACCACGGATTATCCCGCCAAGTCATCTTCATGACGACCGAATGCGGGCTCTCCCAACTTCCATCCCCGAGCTCGATCGCATCAGGGTCCCGATCGCGAACAAATCGAGTGTAAGTATAATCAGTGTCCAATTCTGGGTTGAAACTCAGCCAAATCTCGGACCCTGACTTTCGGATCGTCGGGATCAGTACCCCCCACGAGGCCCGCGAGACCTTCGCGGCCTCTTCCACCCAGCAATAATCAATGCCCTCATACGACTTGACTCTCGAGGTGTTGTTCTTGATCCCCTCGAACGAGAAACTCGTCCCATGCGCTGCGCCCCTCCCCACGATCTTCGCGGCTTGGACTTCATAGAGATGGGCAAGGCCGAGGATTTCAATCTGGTCGCTTAGAACCTTATGGACCGAGTCCGCAATCGAGTTCTGGAACTCACGAGCACAGAGGACCCGGATGGGACGCTGAGTCCCGAGAATAAGCAACGCTCGGGCGATATTCCACGACCGCCCTGCCCCTCGGCCCCCGTACAACACCTTCAGCCTTTTCGGGCGGAATAGGCACTGGAGTTTCTCAGGAAACTGCGCCGGGGACGAGTATGTGGGTAGGGCGGTCATATTTGCTCAGCAAACGTTGGTCCGGGGGATTAAGGGCTTCGCCCTTAGTTCGTCCCCGCCCCGAGACTCCGGAACGTCACCGTCTGCGGACTCACTGCCAGATTCGCGCTGACCGCGAACTCTCGCCACGCAGCGGCTGCAATGGTCGCAGTGCCGCTCACAGTCACATTGCCGTCACCGGCAGTCAGAGTCCACGCATTCGATGCGCCGGTCCGGTTGATGACTCGGAACACATACGAGTTCCCAGCCTGGAGACCCGGCGAGGCCGCGATGATCTGCGCCGCAGTCGGAGTCGTCAGCGCGAGCCCACTGCCGATCGAGCCCGTCATGTCGAGCACCACCAGAGGCGAACCCCCTGTGTCGCCGACGAGCTGATCGGTCGTGATCGTCGCGGCGGAAGTGGTCGAGTTTGCCGAATACGCCACACCATTCCCACCGGTGAACGCGCTGAGCTGGTCGAACGTCACCGCCTCAGTGGCCGGATTGAGACCACTCGGGAGATTCGTATCGACCGGGAAGGTCTCCTCCCCCGTGAATGGCGGCACCGCGATGGGCAGGCCGTTCGTGTAGAGTCCGGCCGCGAAGCCGGGGGCGCCAACAAGGGCAAGAGCCCCAGCCAGCACCAGCGCAGAGAAAATATTCTTCATGTTGACTGGTCCTTCTTTGCCCGGGAAAGCGCCCGGCCGCTTTAAGCGCTTTGCGCTTAACACTCACCCCTCAGGCACGCCATCGCGTCTGAGAGAGTTTCTTTCCCCGCCCCGGGATTGCGGACCGGAGTGGGCTTGGTCGGATCGAGCACAAAGCTCGGGGGTTTCGGAATGTCCGGGCTTGATTCCTGGAATTCCAGCCTCTGCTCGAGCCGGCCACTCGAGAGTGGCCTCCCCGCAATGACCTTCGCGGAATTCAGGTGACTCATGGCTTCGTCTTTCCTCGCCCCATCGGGCCCTTCGGCCGGGCGGCTTCGCTAGCCGCAGTCTTCGCGATCGATCGCCCAGCGCCGATCCGCTTGTCCCGTACGGACTTGGTTTCGTACGTCGGAGTCTTGCCCATGATTTGCTCTCCTTACGGCAGCGCGGCGTGGAGTTTCGCGGAGTTGTGGCCCAGATTGGCGTCCCCCACGTTTCGCTTCGAGCCCGGGCCGGGATTGGACGAGAATGCTCCATCCATCGCCGCCGAGGTCTCATTTCCCACCGCATTTGTGGCCCCGCCCTTCGCAGGGCCCTTCCGACCATTAGAGGCCGGGTCCGCCGTCGGCGGTACATTCAATCTTCCCATCTCACTTTCCTTTCTTGGAGCCTCGCCCCATTCACAGTCCCATCGCCTCAAGCGAGGGAGCCTTCCGAACTTGCGCCTCGCGCAGGCCCTTTTCAATCTGGCCCGCTTCGCGACCCACAAAAACCGGCCCAGCGATCCAATGCATCACACTCTCCGCACTCCCCCGCCCAACGATCGCATTCTTGATTGCCTCCTCGAGCCCTGCGCTAACGCGCACATTCACCATGTTTGGGACGAGATTCTTCACCACCGTGACCCCCACCGCTCGGAGTCCATAGGCCGCCTCCACAACCGGCTTGTAAAGTTTCCCGATTTGGTGCTTCGCGGATTCCACGTAGGTATATTTGCACTCCAAAATCACAATCGTATCGCCAACTCTGAGCAATAAATCTGGCTGACAAACCCCTCGGCCATTCGCATCTGCGAACTCAAACCACTTCCCATGCCAAGCGGCATCGCCAAGAGCCTTCGCGAAGTCCCGCTCGTACTTCACTCCCTGCCGCTTTGCCCCCCGTGGCCGCGAGACTGGAATGGCCTTCGGCTTCGCCTCGAGCTCCCTCGCCCACTTGAGTCCACTCACCACCCGGAAAGTCACTCCCCATACCCCTCGCTCGACGCTTCCGGCTGGTCCGGAATCGGTGTCACCTCGACCTTCTTCCCGCCCCAGTCCACAATAAACCTCTGTCCTTGAGCGCTCGTCAACATCCACAGTCCAATCACAATCAGCCCCGCCACGCCGAGTACCCTCAGCGCCCTCGTCACTACCTGAGCCCCACTCGTGACTTCCCTGGCTTCCATCATGCGGAATCTCCCGACTTTGTCTTGGCCCGTTTCCTGATCCAACTCCACCCATCAAGCAGCAGCCCCGAGAATGTGATCCCTCCCACTCCCGCCAAAAACCCGCTCAGTCCATTGATACTCGTCGCAGGCATCCCCGCCACGATCAACCATTGACTCCACGCGGCGCTCACAAACGGAGCCCCATACACCGCGCAAATCCCCCCGACAATGATCGCAATCACGGCATCCGCAAGCCCATTCCGGAGCGTCAGCGCCCGAACGAGTCCCCCGAGGACCCCTGCCAGCGCAAGCTGCACGGTCTCCGGCTTAATCCCCATATAATCCCAAAACCAATTCATGCGCCTCGCGCCCCCAATCAATTCACCGGAGTGGGATTGCTCACCAATCCACTCAAATCAGCCGTCCCGTACTGCCCGACATTCGCCGTCACGATAGTGATCGGGGCCAGAACTTGGCCCCCAGTCCCCCGATAAATCCCGATCTTGGGATACGATCCCGCGCCATCAAAGGCAAACCCAATGTCGCACGGATCGCAGTTCACAATCTGCTCCCCATTCATCCAGACTTTCAGCATCCCCCCTCCGGACACTCCCGAGGCCAGAAAATTCCACACAATGGAGTTCCACTCAAACGGAACCAGCGCAACCCGAGCCCGCTCAACGGGTGTCCCCGACCCGGTCGAGGTCGTGAATCGAGAGTAAATCACGAAGTCTCCCCCGTCGAGTTCTCCATCCAGCCACGGACTCCGCCCCGGAATGTCTCCATTATCGTGCATCTGTCCGACCGCCGTCCACTCCCCGGTCTCGGCCCCGACGGTCTGGATCATGAACGAGTACCCCCACCAGATCGGCGCGGCATACGGATTGGGAGTCGTCGGCCCAACAAGTTCACTCCGTTCTGTCGTCGCCGGGTCTCCACTCCACCGATCCCCACTCTCGATTTCAAACCTCTGCTGGACTCCGGTGGCCGCAAAACTCCACGGTTTGACTCCGTTTTGTTTCGTGAAGCTCGTTCCGTTCACGACATACTCCCCACCGGGGGCACTCACAAACGGCGAGACTGAGAGCAGCCCCGCACCGCCAGCAGCCAACACGAGAACGGCTGTTCCGACGGCCTCAATAAACCGCATATGTGACCCAGCCTTCGACGTTCCCAGTCGCCGCCGCAACGCAGACATTTCCCCCCACAGAACTCCTCATGACCGAATTCGTCCCGCCTCCGATGGCAAGCGGAATTCCAGTCCCCAGCGCCATCAGTCCCGAGAGATTCGCCGACCCGGTCGAGCAAGTCGCTCCCGTCCCGGTCAAAAACCTCACCGTGCCCGCTGCGCTCATCGAGACTGCAATCGCACAGATTCTCACTGTCTGACTCGTCGCGCCGCCCACCACAATCGCAGTCGTCCCGGAGGCCACACTCACGAACTGCGTGAACGGACACATGAACTGTCGGTCCCAGTTCGTCCCATCAAACGCAAACGGCCGATCCGTCCCGATGATCCCCGCATCCGAGCCGCTCAGATCATCCGAGCTCGCCGTTGCCGCTGCGACCGCAGTCTGCCCATTCGCGGACAAAATCTGAACATTCAGCGATCCTCTCGCGCCGACCTGGAGTTGCGAATTGTTCCCATTCGACAAACTCGGGAGAGTCGTGTTGTAGCGACCGAGGGTCTGATCACTCGCGAGCGCCACCGGCGCAGAGTTCGCCATAGTGGTCTGACCATTCGAGTTATACGGCACCGCATTGCCAGCGGCGTCGAAAGTCGAGGTCTTGACGTTCCCATTCGCATCGAGCGGGGCAGTGATCGCGCCGCCACCCCCACCCCCAGCAGTCACCGGGAGGGGATTGGAGGACGTGACCGGACACCACGAGACAGGATTGGCCACACACTGCCAATAAACCTGAGCCCCCTGAGCGAGAGCGGGCCCCGATCCGAGGCCAAACACTAGCCCAATCCCGAGCAGCAGCCCCCAGAGCTTATTCATCTTCATCGATGTTCTCCTCGTCGTCGAGGTCCAGTTCGGGTTCGTCTTCGAGGTCTTCAAGGTCTTCGACCTCCTCGACCTCGTCCGCCGGGGGTTTCGGCTGGGCTTTGGGAGTCGCCATCCCGATCGCGTCCTCGAGCGTCAGCGCGCCAGAATTCTTCGCCTCGCTCATTTGCTCCCCCCGTTCTGGGACTTCGTCTTGTCGGGAATCGCCGCGCGAATCGAGGCCGGGAAAATCAGCGCCCCGAGCTGGACCAACCACTGGTCCGGATCGAGCTCAATCCCCGGAATCGGCCCGAAAAACTTGTTCGCGATCACCACGAGTGCCGCAATGGCCACCGCAATGTAAGTCTTCTTCCCCTGCAGAGCTTCAAACACCTGAGTTCTCCGAATAGTGCGATCAATCATGGGCTCGATCACTTTCACCCACCACGGAACGACCGAAGATCGCTGTGGATTTGACTTGAGTCTCGCAATGGTCCTCGCGTCGAGGACCCCACTTGGCGCCAGCCCCTGGTCTCGCTGGAAGTCCCGCAGCGCCCCCTGAGTCTCCGTTCCCCCAACTCCATCCGCGCCCCACTTCGGGAGGGCATAGCCCCACGCCAACAACCTCTCTTGCGCTTCGCGGACTCTCATGGCAGCGCCAGCTCCATCGAGAAGAAAACCACCGAGTTGTTGTTGAAGTTGTTCTGAGTCAGCGCAGCGGCCGTTCCATTGCCACTCTGATAGAGTTTAATCCGATCCGCGCCTGCGTCCACCAGCCCCAGCACGGACCCCGTCATACTACTCACTGCCTGCGTCAAGAATGACCCCCCGGCAGTCTGAATCCCATCAGAGGCCGTCACAAACGGCAGCCCCGCAATCGTCGCAGCCCCAGTCGAAGACCCTTTATTCGTGAGCGCGAAGACCCCCTTCACCAGCGCGAGCTTCGCACCAATCTTCATCGCCTTCGCGAGCGGCGCCGAGGCATAAGTCATCCCAACAGAGGCCCCTCCGAACTGCAAGTCCAGATTCCAATCCGTCCACCCGTCCGAGAGCAAGAACTCTCCCGTCCCACTCCCAACCCCGAGAGCGAGGGCCGATCCTGGGAGAGTCCGATCCTGCATGAACCCCCCATTCGTCGCCGCCGCGAACGCGAGATCGAAGAGTTCCATTGGGGTGAGCCCAGAGGGCAGAGAAGCAAAATTGATCGGAAATTGCGCGGCCATCTCAGTCATGACTCCCGATCAAAGCATTGAGCTCCGCAGTCCGGGCTTCCCGAACAGTCTGGGCAGAGCCCGAGAACTTGAGAGGGCGTCCCCCCATATCCTCGATAAAGTCCATCGTGAGCAGGACTTGGCCACTTTGAGTCGTCATCGATTGGCCCTCCGGGCCCGGGACGATCTCAAAAACCTGAGTTCCGAATCCGCGCTGAGTAACTCGGAAAACATTCATCGGGCAAGGCCTCGAGGGAACAATGCGCCAGCAGAGCATGCTGCGCAGCGCGTGACAAGACCCCCAGGCCCCGAAGGGGCTTCGCCCGGCCTTATTGATTCCGCTTCTTGGCTCACGGCGTCGCGCTCCCCGCCATATCATCCTCGACAGTCCGACCCCCCAATCTTCCTCCACTCGACCCCCTCGAAACTCTCCCATTGTTGTCCACAATCGAGCCATTCGCCTGAACCACGCCAGTCCGACCGCCCGAGAGCCGCACAGTCTGGCCCTCGTGAATAGTCTGACCGGTCGAGGTCGTCCGGAACGCCATCGAAGGAATCAACTCTTGCGGCCCTGCTGGCTGCGGAGCAGGTCCTATCGGGCGATTCCTCGGCGTCGGCGCAGGCCCGATCAGGGTCTGGAGTCTCTCGATTGGACTCGTCGGACGGACACTTGGCGAGAGCCCAGCATCGGGAGTCCCAACCCCAATCGGTTTCCAGGGGGCGGGCGGAGCCGCAGGCGCTGGCGAAGCCCCGCCGCGAAGCGCCCCAAAGAGCCCCATCCCAGCGCTGACCAGCGGATTACTCTTCGCAATGCTCGCGAGAGCGTTCCCCGCCTGCGGCAACGCCTCCGCAACCTGCGGGACGGCCCCCTGCACTGCGTTGAGTGCCGAATTCCCTTTCTCCGCAACAAACTCCGCGCCCTGCGCCACGGGGCCGCCCCCGCCCCCCGGCAACGCACTCCAAATCAGCCCACCAGCACAGGTCTTGGGGTTCGCTTCTTTCATCGGATCGATTACCCCAGGAATCGCACCCGGCCCCCTCACTCGCTCAATCTTCGCTTTCCCCGTTCCATCATCGCTAATCCGGACGCTTCCATTCCCATCACTCGAGGGATAAATCCCCGGTGCAATTCGCTTGCCCGAGGCGAGAGCAACAGTCGGCGAAGCCGACGGAGCAGCCGCAGTGGGCCCTGCACTCTGTTGCGCCGCAGGCGCAGGCCTTGACCTCGGACTCGGCGCCACCAGCGGATTCTCCATCGGAACCCCCCGCGATGGGAACGGCGTCGGCGCAGCCGCCTGCGGGACGAGGGGATTTCCCCCGCCCTCGCCAATAACCTGATTGGTCTCGGGATCAATCCGGAGAGTCCTCACATTCCGACTCGAGAGCCCGGGCGAAAGCGGCGCGGGAGCAGGAAGGGGATCGAATCCCAGCCCCATCGGTTGTTGTGGGGCCCTCTGGGTTGTCGGAGCGGTGCTTCGTGGAGTCTCGAGGGCCCCCAGCGTCTCCTTCCCAACAATCCCATCCACTGTCAGCCCCCGCGCGGCCTGAAACGCCTTGACTGCCTCCGCCGTGTTCGGCCCGAAATCCCCATCCACTCCACCGGGGTCAAACCCCCTCCCCGCGAGGGCCTCTTGAATCGCACTCACGGCGGACCCGCTCGAGCCCTCGCGAAGAACCCCGGTCGCTCCTGCCCCTCCCTTCGGCCGCAGGAAGACATGCCCCCCGATCTCCGCAGTTTGCTCCATGCCCGAGGCCCACTTCGGCGCCCCTTTTCTAGTCCCTTTCTCTCCCGTCATCCCTTCCGGCGCAAAATAATTCAGAGCGTGATCCGTGGTGTCCTCGCTCCGTCCATTCAGCACCGCCTCGGCGATTTCCCTCGCCGCTTTGTACTCTTTAGAGTCACTCGCGATCGAGTTCCCTCGATTTCCCCCCAGCGAATCCTCATTCCACGTCGAGAACTGATGAATCCTCTGGCCGGCTTTGTTCACCGAGGACTGATGAACAACATCATAAATAGTCTTTCCATACCCCCCGTTCTCGAGCCTATTCCTCGCGACATGCGCAACCCCCTCCATGCCCTTCGGGCCCTCCCCTCCGGCCTCGCCAAGAATTGTTCTCGTGAGGGCATCAAGGTCGCGTTCATCGTAGACCAGTCCTTTCGGACGAGGGGTTTCTCTCTTAGCCATTTCGAAGTCCTCGCTCTCTTAATTCTGCGCCAGATAACAACCCGCGACATTCAGTCCAGTCGAGGCCGTGAACGCGGTGTTTGTGATCTGCGCCGTCCCAGTTGCTGTGGACTGCTCCAGATTGACATTCGTCGACGCGCCTCCCACATACCCCGTAAGCGCTCCGGTCAAGCCCGTGAAATTCGTCGCGATAGCCACCGAGAATGGAGTCTCCACCACGCTATTCGACGTAAACGGAAGCCCTCCGACTCGTGCCGCTCCCGTGCTCGACCCTTTCGCAGTCAAATAAACCGCCGCCGCCACACAGACTGTATTCCCGATCTTGGTGTATCTCCCGGTCTGCGAGAAATACGTCACCCCCACACTGGCTCCGCCAAACGAGATCGTCGGAGTCCACGTGCCCTCGGCATACGTATCGAGGGTATTCGCATCGGCGGAGTTCACCGGCGTCGCCGGGAACGAGATATTCCCACTGACAAGCCCCAGCGCAGCGCTCGGAGTCGTTCCATCTGCGTTCCTCCCCAAATACGCAAACTCCGCCAGCGCCCCGCCCGCTCCGGACTTCGAGAAAATCATCGAGCCTTGCCCAGTAGTGGCAGAATCGATTTTGGACTCGATACTTCCATAATTAATCGTACTGGCAACAGTGTTTCTCCCGTTGAAATAAATCCCTCCGAGGATGTCACTGTTCGCCGGACTGGCACTCGCCCGGTTCATTATCACTGTCGGCCCCGGCAGCGAACTTGCATCCGTCGAGGTCATTATAATCGACGGGTCCGAGAGAGAAGTATTGATTCTCACCGAATACGGGAGGACATTATCCGAGGCTTTCAGGAGCTGGAACTGAGAATTCACCGAATCCCACACCACGACGACATAATTCCCCGCCGTGACCGCACCCGCCGTGAGAGGCTGGAACTGCGATATCGCCTCGCTGGTCCCTCGAACGACCGGCCAGACTCCAGTCCCCGCATTGAGCGTCATCCCGGAGGTGTTCGTGAATCCCGCAATGAACGCAACTTGTTCTCCGTTGTTCCCAGCGAAAGTCGAGGCCGGGAGAGTCTGCGCATTCGCGGACCCCGTGGAGGTCCCGGTGAACGTCGCTCCACCCCCACTCCCCGTACTCGCGGTCTGCGCATCCCAGATTGTATTCCCCAGGGCGTCCTTCACAATCTGGCGATAGCCTCCAGACCCGTAAATCAGCGCCGTGCCCGCGGAATCCAGCCCGATTGGGTTCGAGTTCGGAGTCGTCCGGCCCGCGTCCTGCCAAGTGGTTTTGGGAGTGGTTGTCGAGGGCGGGACATACATATAGACTGCGCCGCCGGAAAGCGGATCGCCGTTCGCGTCCAAGAACTGCTGGCGGCCATTCGGGAGCAGTGTGGCGGTCTGCGCAGCGGCCAACGTCGGGACGAGGGCGAGCGAGAGCGCCGCAAGCGCGGCAAGAACGAGGGATTTCATCTGATCAAATCTCCTGCTCGGGAGGAAGTTTCGGGGGAGTGATGTCGACAAGAGGGGCCGGGCTGACGGCGTCGGGCGGGGCTGAGGTCACGAATTGGACGTTCAGCGCCACAGCGGGCCCCGCAGGAGCCGCACCTGCCCCGACGCCCTCTTTGGGCTTCGCCATCGCGACCAACTCCATGAGGTCTTTCTTCGTGAAGGCTTTCGGGTCGGTCTCGAGGCGCTCTGCGAGTTCCTCCGCCGCGCCAAGGCCGAGGTTTTTGACTCGTTCCATGAGATCAACATGGAGGACTTCGCTCTGAGATTGATAATACGCGATCAACTCTTTGAATGTCGGGTCGCCTTGGAGCTTCGCGACGTAATTCGGAGTGTATCCCGTGATGAGCGAGACCTTGACGTTCGACGCGCCCTCGACGATGAGTTGCGCAATTCTGTGGTGCGCATGGCGGATTGTCGAGAGTGAGGTCGACCCAACGATTTCGACCCCGTCGAGCGCATCGATGAGTTCTTCCGGCGTGAGTGGCCCCACTACAGAGACCTCTAGGCTTCGCAGGGGCCTCGGGCTGGGCGCGCCCCCAAGCAACGCCAGAACTTCGCCGCTGGCAAGGGGCTCGAGGGGGAGAGTCGAGGACTCAGGAGATTCCATGAAGAGAAGTCCAAAAAGAGGGCGAAGCGCCGCGTTGCGTGGCGAGAGCGATCGGGAGTCCCGCGCTACGTTGGTGCGAGGGGCGGACCATTGTTGCGCGGGACTCGTCGGGGCGTGACCTACCGGGCCGCCCGAGAGGAGGGGAGCACGAGGAGAGGGGCGGGGCAAGAGGGGGAGGACGAAGGATTTGGCCCAAAGGGCCCGGGGGATTGGGAAGGGGTGAGTAGCCCCGCAGGGGCTTTGCTTAGCAAATGATGGATGGGGGGATTAATGTCGCAGCCGCGACATTATGGCCTGAGTGATTTTTGGCTTATTACACTCGAACCAAGTAGCAAATGAGGGTTGGGTGATAAGAAGCCTTGACATAAGAATCTAAAAATTGGTAGGTTTTGATTTATGAATCATGTATCAATCATGTATCAGATTGTGACTCTCCTGATTCAATGCTTCCTTCGAAATGTTTGAAACATCTCTTCTAATTCTTGCTGGTGTTATTGCGGCCCAATTTCTTTATCAAGGCAATCTCTGATCCTTGAGTACATAACTATTGTTCTACTTGTTGAAATTCTTTCTCTAACTAGATTGCTTGCAAATCATTCCTTGCATGCTGGTATTGTTCTTGCAATTTCTGGGAACTTCATCACTTGATTGAGCTGCTTACCTATTACACTGCTATGCCCATGATTCAATTCCTTTTATCAATTGGTATCTGACCATGCTGGTTTTGATGAGATTTCATTCTTTTATACATGTTTCATTGTCTGCTAAACTTCTCGAGTTAAAATTCACCATCTGCTTATTCTTTTGTATGACTTTCACTTGCTTATCTTCCCACCTTCTACAAATGGTATCCAACTCTTCTTCTTTTTGCTGATGTCAAAGGGGGAGAGAGTTTGATGAGTCAATATACAAAAATTAAGGAAAGGGGAGAGATAATGTTGTTCATGTTGAACTTGGTTTGGTTAGAACTTTGTGTAATTAACATTATTCATAATGACTCATAGTTGTCATCATCAAAAAGAGAGAGAATGTTGTCCCTGTGATTTTGATGATGTCAGACTATGCCTCATTTATGAGTCTTTATATTTTTGGGAGTCGACTCCATCAGACCATGGAGTCGACGTAGCAAAGATAAGGTGACAAAATGCCAATCCATTGAAGCCATTCAAGCATTATATGAAGGGTATTTGATGAAATGTCATCAAGTACAAAAGTCATTAGTTTTTATACAAGCAAGTTAGTGCAGTAGGAGTAGATTAGCTCTAGGCTAGCTACATCCCAGCAGAATGCAATAGCACAAGGATCAAGCAACAGAACTTCAACTCATGCAATTCAGTAATTCAACAAGACAGAGTGCGTCAACACAGCCTTGTCATACGTTAATGCACAATGAAGATCCAAGCAACATCAATTGTGCCAACTATATAGCATTACAACAAGCTCAGCAATGTTCAACTGACTCAAACAACATAGCTGTAGAAGTTAGATCCCTAGAAGCTTATGCTAGTATCAGCAAGCCAGCAAAAGCCACCAGAGGCACATGGGTTACACAAATCAGCTAAGGACCAAGCATATGTGTATTCAGCAGTTCACAAGCATTACAATAGCTTAGCTAAATGTCACTAGACTTCAAGAACATGGAGTCGATGCAAGAAAACTTAACAAATCGAGCCCTGTACTGCAACACCGACATGTCGCCTTGAACCAGTGCCAGAAACTGACGCATCTTCTGCGTACTGACATAGGATGGGCAGTAAGTATGCTTGAAGACCTTGACGAAGTCGTTCCACAGAATTTGCTAAAGTGAACGAGACTGAAAGGACGTCTTCCACTCTGAGGACCACCAAGGTCGAGTGGAGCCTTGCTACTGGTTACATGCCATCATCACCTTGTCCTCCTAGGCGCAGTTCAAAGAACTGAATATCCTGTCCATCTCATCAAGCCAATCTCTAGCCACATCTGGATCTGGCTGGCCTCCATAACAGGGTGGGTGGAACTGTAAAAAGTCTCTCACTGCACGGCTAGGCGCACCCCTAGACGACGAGCCCTCACCAGCATCTCCACCAAGTTACTGAGCCATGAACTAGTACATACCTCGAATCAAACCCTCTGCCCCCAGAACTCTGGCTGCATCCCTTGCCTGAGTGGCGACTGGTGGCGCTCTGCTCTGCTCCACCTGCTCATCCTGCTCCTCTATCGATTGTCCCTGCTAAGAGCGAGTCCTCTGCCTCGGCGCCATACTCGTCTATCGCAAAAAGATAGAAGACGCGAAAAAAATGGCAAAATCAATAAAACATATGATGCCCTAAGCCAAAGCCAACCGTACATCATTATTGTGGACTAGTGGAGCACTGTAATTATTTATGATTCTTATGTATTTCCACAACCATGCTCTACCAACTGTAACGACCCGAGATCCGAATATCGGGAAAGCCCAATAAGCCGAATCTCGAACCGCCACCCATGAGCCCAAAGACTCGGAAGGGTTAGAAGAGATGGTGTGAAAATATACAAGAATCTAAAATAATTACAGAACTACACAATTTGTATGAATAAGCCAGGAAAAATAATTAACATTAAGTAAATTACATGGTCCACAAATCACAACAATCTAATAAAACATATCAGTAGTCCACAACTAGCATAGTCCAGAAGGAAAAGTACAACTACATGGGATATATCCCGGCTCTGGCAACTGACAACTAACCCTGGGCAGTAGAACCATGTGGGGCCTCAGAAGCGGTCCTCAGAAGCCTCGCCTCACCTGAAACCACAGAAAACGCAGGGAGTGAGCCTCATAACAAAAGGCTCAGTAGGGATCACTCGGACCCCTACCTCGCAGAACGAGATATTGTGTAGGAAGCAACCAAAGTGGGAAACTAGCAGGACGTAGAACGGAGAGCAACAAGAATAAATAAACGGGAAAGCTCAGCTACGTCTAGTATAGACCACACGGCATGAAAATTGAGGCAACACGACAGAAAATCAAGAGTACCTCCCACTAGAAGCAAGGCCGGATGTGTCCCCTGATGTCTTAGACTGTGCCTCAGGTGTCTCCCTCGTCTCCCCTAACAGAACGGGGACACCGTACAAGTAACCACTGAAAAACGACTGGTCATGGTCGCGCTCGTCAACGCGGGTCTGTCAACCCCGACCACGTGTTTAAACACAAACCATGCATCCTAAGTCAGGCCCTCTGACTAGTTTTTCCCTCAGTCAGACTCTAACTGCAAGACGTGGGGTCCTACGATAACCAGCCTAAAAATCATCTCTCTCAGGGTAGTCTCACCACCACTCCCTGGTGGGACCACACGTGTGTCGGAAGGCTACTAGTGGAGGGTCGCTGAATAAGCAGACTCTCTAGTCAACAGAAAACAACGTCTAAATCGGACAAGGTACAAGGACAGCTCCTCGTGCCGACACTGACTTACGGTGACGCTAGCTGAGAACACACAACTTCTCGGGAGCCCACGACACTCATACACTGCCCCCACATGATGCCCAGCATCCGTCGGACCGCAGGTCAGCACGTGGATTGAGGTCGACTCACCCGAAATTTGAATTGGCAAGAAACGAACTCAGGTCGGACAGAACACAGGTGGCGGTCCACTCTGGACCGTCCCACGGCAAAGACGGTCAGATGCTGGACCGCCCCAGAGGGAGGCGGTCCACTCTGGACCGGAGGAGGGGCCAAGAGAGAAATGGTCTCCTGCAGACCGTTTAAAGTAAAAGCGGTCCACTCCTGGGCCGCCTCACGGTGTTAACGGTTCCCTTGGGACCACAAAGCCATGGAACTGGGAAAAGGGTGAAACAGCCACCTTGTGACCGTTGGGACTTAAAACGGTCTCCCTTGGGACCGCAAAGTGGTTTTAAACGGTCATCCCATGACCGCCACTCCCAAAATCTTTTCAACGGTCGGAAGACAACGGTCAGAAATGCCTCAGGAGTCATGATGGCCCCACGAGAGTAGCGGTCAGTCGCATGGCTGTTGCTGGGCCTTAGCGGTCTATCGCACAACCGCCAAGCCCTACCGACACTTGAGGTTAGAAAACGGCCCACCTAGGGCCGCCTCTAATAAAAATGGTTCCTAGAAGGACCATTTTCATTCTGAAAAATCGAGAACGGTGGGAACGGCCCAAAACCCCCATTCACCGCCAGGTGAAGGGAAAACAAAGGGAAAACTCTTGCCCATGCCCCAAGGCATCATTTGATGCCATCAAACCACAAAATAACGCGTTAAAACACTAGATCCGACGCTCGATCCCAAAACATGGTTTTCCCGTCCCGGCATGAAAACATGCCCCACTGGGCCTCACCTCAGCCTAGAAGTCACGGGAAAGGAAATAAACGAGCCAAGGTTCCATCACCCTACCTCGAGAAAGCTCGGAAGGCTGTGGATCGCTGCCGATCTTCAAAATCTCACTTGAAACCCACGAGCTCCCACGGGCTCTTGTCGATCCATGGGCACCTCCGTGATCACCACGCTGCTGCAGTTATCGCCACGCCGTCACCTCGCCGTCGTCTGCAGCCAGGGGAGGCCATCGCGGTGGTTTAACTCGGTATCCGGATCTTGGGTCGTTAAAGATGGTATCAGAGCCATGTTGTGGAAATACATAGGAATTAGAAACGAATGCAGTGTCTAAGAGTCCAGAGAGTTCAGTACAGTCGGCAGTTGGCTTAGGGCGCTTTGTTTTATTAACCCTCCCTTGTTTTCCGTGTTGTATTAAGGATTAGATGGTGTCGAGGAGGCAGACTCGATCGTTGCCTGAGGTGCCGGCAAGGACCGAAAAGGAGTCGACAAGAGAGGAACCGAGAAGTGAGTCATTTCCCCCAGTGGTAGAGGCCCCGGGTGTGCCGGGTCAAGCCGAGTTTTATGCCGGCATGTATCAATTTTTCGCGCAGCAAATGAGTCGGCAGGATTATGGTCAAGAGGTTGGCGAGGGTAGTTCATCGCATGGCGGTTGTGGACATGTTTTGCGAGAGTTTCCGCAATTTTACCCACCGATGTTTGAAGGCCAGCTAGATCCTGATGCAACGAGATCGTGGATTGATGTTGTGGAACGCGTGTTTCGATCGATGGAATGTGCGGATGATGAGAAAGTCATGCTGGCGAGTTATCAGTTGCAAAGATCAGCTTTGTCGTGGTGGATTATAGAGTGGGAATCGACGTTCCAATTATGTCCTCTATGGTAGATCCTGTGGCAGGAGTTTCTTGCAGACTTTGAGCGAGTTTTTAGCCCAGAACATGTCAGGACAAGGAGAACGTATCAGTTTATGGAGTTGACCCAGGGGGATATGTCAATGATGCAGTATCGATCCAGATTTGTAGAGTTGGGTCGCTATGCTCCCCATATAATGGCAAATGAGAGATTGAGGACTCGACAGTTTATCAGAGGTCTGAGGCCAAAACTTAGACATCTAGTGATTGTGACCCATGTGGCAGACATGGAATCAGCCTATCAAGCCGCGACAAATGCAGAGGAGGATTGGCTGAGGACCCAAGAATAGGCCAGTGCAGGGCAGCCCCAGTGAAGTAAGGGTCATCAGAGGACCCTTCAACAGCAGTGTGTTCCCTAGTGGCTTCGGAGGCAGTTAGAATCGGCATCTCTTCCATCTCCTAGCACAAGTTCTTCCCCTCCAAGATCGAGATTCAATCGAATGTCAAGATTGTTCAAAAGAAGCAGGTCTGGCAGGAGATGCTAGGAGCAAGAGGGGCAGGTTTCAGAAGTGTCCGATCAGCCATCAGAGGTTCAACCACTGCGGCATGGTATGAATGAGGAGCCAGGACAATGTCCGAGATGTGGTGGGTTTCACGAGGGCAGGTCGTGCACTACGGGTGAAGCAGAATTGGAATGTTTGAGGTGTGGTCACGTTGGACACATTGCACGCGATGTCCTTGGCGGTCATCCCAGTCCCAGCCATCTCAGCAGTAATTCACTAGCCTGGCGAGACAAGGATCCCGGCATGTGCGAGGCACCTGACCAGGCAGAGTGGTAGCACCCCACCTCGTGGAAGGTGTGTGCGAACTTTGGTTATTATATATGTGTTTTTGTTAATTCTGTTGTTTTCTTGCTAAAATTGTGCTGCTTGTGTTAGTGCTTTTTCCCGGAGCGTGTTCGAGAGTTCATGTGAGTGTCCTGTGCGTTGGCAGTGAAGCTGCATGTAAGGGTTATACGCTTATCCCTCTTCGTGTCATTGGTGCGCGGGTTCCGTTGAAATTGTACCGAGTCTGGTAAGCATAATCACCAGCTGGGTTAATATGTCGTGTTGTAGGGATGGTGTTGAGTCTCTCGATGTGTCCTAAGGAATGACAAATTGGCTTATAAAGCCTTACAATTACATACATATTTTCCCAATGATATAAATGCAAACTAAAATGACTCAAATATAAAATAAAAGTTAGTGGTCTTGCTCTGATGTCCCCATCAATTCTCCCCAGGTGGGAAGAACTCGACCCCATCGAGTAAGGGGTGCGACTACTCGTGACGCCGGTGGATCCATCATCATTTTCGGAAGCGCAGAGTATGCTCCACTCCAAGTAATCGACACCTGCTCATCCCGTATAGATTCGATATGCACACACTAATGGGGAGGAGGCTAGAGGTGGACAATCCGGGGTGGGGTCACTCTCAAATGAAGGGAGGCGATGCAAAGACTCACTAGGCATTCACCGCTGGGTCCCTTATGTGACTAGATCCGATATGTGAGGTAGAATCGATCCTAAAGTCTGACAAGTCTCGCACTCGAAAGGGACTGACAACATGAGCCTACTAAGACCAACTCGACTCGATGCGTGTGGACTCACTATGATTTCCTAATATGCGGACACATCCATGGACAGACACACAAGACCCTAGACACACCTACTGTTAGTCCGACCAGTACATGTGTGACGGCGGACCAGGACACCCAAATGTGTACCATGCATGCATTTGATGAAATCGGAGGTTAATGTCATGGAGTACTCCTAGACATCATACGATGCACCAATCATGGACATTGGGCTTGGATGTGGGATGTCCGGGAGGTTCGGGTGGTCTAGGTGGGCCAGGGGAACCAAAGTCTTCATTACCCCAAAATGATGGTTCGGACCTATTGCTATGTGGAGGTTGCTTGGCCAGAGTGGAAGAGGTGTGATAGTGAACTCCGCGGAAGAAGTGGATTGAATATGATAGTTCGGGAGGTTCACTAGTGAAGGGGTCAAAAGGGTCAAATAAGCCCATGAGATGGCTTCCCATATGACACGATCCCAAGTTTAAAATTCATAGTCACTGTCATACATTGTGATCGGTGGGACGATGGCCATGTGTAGAAAATAGGATTCCTCCCTTGGGCAAAAGGGAATGAAGTCAGGCTCGATCAGCATAGGGAGGAATAGAAGAATCTCTGTGAGGACACAACCCACGGTGCACACGGAGGTAATGGACCCAAAGGCCGGATGGGTGAAGCTACGACTAGTGAGTTAGTCGAAGCCTCGAGCCAATGAGTGCGTCAACTTCCATTGCGTGTCTAATCCCATAATAAGATCAACCAATGTATCGACATGGTGACTAGACCGAAAGGTAGTGTGGTAGGAGTTGACGGGCACTAATGGTAAGGTGAGGTCCATACATGGTTAAGGAGGTGGGACCAAGCCATCCTTGAGCCAGCTAAGAAGTGGCTCGGCTATGAAAAGCATACCCGTTAGAAATGTGGGTGGCTCGGGCTTTGGTTGCTCCAAACAAGATGGTTCCGAATAAAGTTTGGAAGGAGAGGGTGGCAACCTGGCACTCATGGGTGGTGGAGGAGCTCATGTCCTTTCTATCCTATCCAACCAATCTGAAAATATTTTCCTGATTTCATTAAAGGTGTGGGTTGGAGGAAGGGCCTCGTGGTGGTCGTGCTCCTTGTCTCTCAGCTTGGGGGTGGGCCTACGCTCGGCTACCTGTGGGGTTTCTTGGTTGGAGGTGCTTGGGGGGAACTGGATGGGGTTACCAAGGTGATGTTGGTTGGAGGCGACTAGGTGGGCCACTTGATTAGGAGTGCTTTGGTGGGTTTGGATGAAGGTATTTGGGTGGGGGGGGGGGGGGGTTGGGGGCCGGGGGTGGGGGGGGGGGGCGGGGGGGGGGTTTGGGGGGGGGCGGGGTGGTGGGGGGGGAGGGGATGGACTGTGGGGCTCTACTGGTCTCTGCACTAGGTGGAGGAAGGAAGAGGGGTGGTGGGGGCGAACTAGGGTGGATGGGGGAGGGAGATGGAGTTCTCCCAAGTCTTGGAGAGGATGAGAGAGGGTGGGGGGCACACCAGACCAGGTGGAGAGGATTATCTCTGCCTTGGGGAGGTGAAGGGTTGCATGGGGAGAGGGAGAGGTGTGTTGGGAAAGCCAAGGGTCACCTTGGAAGGGGATGGGAATTGAATGGAATTGATGGGGGAGAGTGAATGCTCCTAGGGAGATGAAAGGGTGGCTGAGGTGGCTAGGCTAGCGCTGAGGTGGAGATGATTTGGACAGTGGGGGAGGAGAGAGAAAGTGGCGATCAGGAGAGAGGAGAGAGAAGGAGATCCACCCCCCTAGAGAGAGAGGGGGGGCTTCTCACCCAGGGTTTCTCACCCACTCCACTAGGTTTCTCACCAATGAAATTTGCTTTCTAGACTCAAAGATTGCAATTTTCATTAACCTTCTCAAATGGGGTTGGGGTCCTATTTATAGGGACCCAACCTTTTACATGACAGAACTACCCCTGGCTTTACATGTAATGACAAAAGCTATCCAATAAGTAAACCAAGGGGGAGATGACTCAAACATAGCAAAATAAACCAAAGATCTAGTGAAATGACTCAAATAAATGAGAAAATACATCAAATTGACTCAAATAAAAAGCTCAAAATAGATAATTGGGCCCACATAGAGTGATACCCGAGCTCACACAACTCTGGGGTGGAGTGACGACTCGAGCCAAAGGGAGTCGTGGGTGATGTCTCCATCAAATCCCCTGGGCTGCGAAGAGCTCGACTCCGTCGAGTAGGGGTCCATCTTGCTGTGATACTACTCCCGAAGGTCGGGATCTAGCTGTTGGAGAGCTTCCCGACTCACCCACGAGTCCTCCGAAGGAGGCCGATCCTTCCACCTGATGAGATATCGCTCATACACCTTGCTCCTAGTGGCAGTGACCTATTCATCCAATATTCGCTCAATTTGCTCACGCTAGGCTCTCCGGGCTGATGGGTTTCTCTCAAAGGTGGGTGCTCTCTCAATGGAGGGGAAGGGCTCAATATCCTCACTAAGTACCACCGAGGAACCCTTATATGGCACCAGGTCTGCCACATTGAATGTGGGGCTCACTCCGTACTCCTCAGGAAGGTCTAACTCATTGGCATTAGTACCAATGCGCCTCAGAACCTGGAAGGGACTAGCCCCACGAGACCTCAATTTTGAGGTAGCTCCCGGGAAGAGCCTCTCGATTCTCACCATCACAGAATCACCCATACAAAATTCTTGGTGGCATCGATGAGAATCAGCCTGCCTTTTGTAAGTCTCATTTTTCTTGCTGATGTGCTTGCATATCTCTTCATGCAACTCCCTAATGTATTGGGCAAATAACTCAGCAGAAATAGACACTCTAGCATGCTGGGGAAGGGGAATGAGATCTGTGGGCTTCCTTGGTTTATACCCATGCACAGCTTCGAATAGACTCATCCCTATGGTTTTGTTGACTGAGTTGTTGTATGCAAACTCAGCCTGGGGTAGAATGAGATCTGAATTCCCTGGATGATCCTCAACAAGACACCGAAGGAGGTTCCCTAGACTCCGATTGACAACTTCGAATGAATAAAAATTCTTCTTTTCTCTACCGATTTTCATTTGCGTTGTTTATCGTTGGAGTGGATTCCCCCTTGTCTGTACTCCCCCCTCCCTAGTGGTTTGCTCCCTAGTGGTTTGGTCTCCTTCGAGGGATCTCTGGCCATCACCCTCATCCACTTGCCATGAGGAGGAATCCCTTCTTCTTCCCTGGGAGCCCAAGACACAACACCACCGTCGGTCCCTGTTCTCCAAACTGCCTCAAGCTCCCAGCCCCTAGCATCTCCTCCCCCGACTGAGGCCTCTCTTTTCAGCTGAATCAAACCCCCAGACCCTATGGCCTTCTCCTTCTCACTGACCTCCAACCACCTAGCCTTCACTTCAGTGGTACACCAGTCCCTTTGCATCCCCTTCACTGGCGCAGTCTTTGGCCGGTATACCCTCAGCCCCTTTGGCCTTCCTTGCTGGTATGCCCATGAGCAACCCTTCCCCGGTACGCTCCTAGCCCGACACAGCCTCCTTGGCCGATACACAAGCCCCTGCACCCTTTCACCGACATACCCTTTGGCCAGTACACCCCTAACTAGCCGTAGAGAGGCCTTCCCTCCGTCGGTTTCCTCGAGTTTTCTGATGTTTTATCAAAGGTGTTGCTGTCTTCGGACGCCCACCTCCAATTGTTGGTTTCCACCACTCCATGTGGGCGCGTTCCCCGTATCTCCCTTACATCCGGGTCAAGGGGAGATGTTGCCGAATTTTTGTCAGAAATAGCAATGTGTTAAAAGGGCCAAAGGAAGTAACAAATAAATGAAACAAATGATAACGAAATACTCTAACTAAGCTGAAAGAACCAGGGGCAACATGAAGAGAATGGGGGAATGAACAGAGAATGGTCAAGAGACAGGGAGAGGGACCCCTCATGAATCACATAGAAAATCAATTAAAAGAGGAGGAAGGGAAGACGAAAAGAAGAAAAGAAAGGCCTTAAGAGGGTGAAGAGGAGTGAGCCCTCCAAGTGCTTCCTCGGTGCACCCTCTTAATCCTTCCACAGCATGCCTTTACACCCCTTCACTGGCACACCTTTAAACCCCTTGGCCGGCACGCTCTTAAACCATTCCATGGCATGCCCTTAAACCCCTTCGCCGATACACTTTCCCTTATCCTTCATCGGCACACTCCTTGAGCGATGCACCCCCCCTTTTGCTAAGCCCCCTCGCTGGTACACCCTCTTCGCCGGCACATTCCACCCCCATTACTCACCGACACGCTCATGTCCTTCCCCAGTGCACCCATCTTCGTGCAACTCCAACCTCGTGCATAACCTGTGTGGACCTTGTCCCCCTGCATGCACAGCCTGCACGGACTTCACCCCCCTTTGTAGCTCCTGATATACAATGCGGAAGGTGAGCTAGAAGGGGAGGGGTTGAATAGATCACCCCAATTTAAAATTCTTAAGCGATTCAATCACCACATCCAGTAAGAACCAACGATGAAGAGCAAAAGAACGATCTGAGAAATGATTGGTCGAGCGATTAATGTGCAAACAATCCAGTAAATGATCGGAGATGACAAACCACAAGTGAGATGGAGGATTTTTAGGTGGTTCGATTGCTACCCACAATCGACGTCCACCCCTAACTCCATAGAGTAAGGCTTCCCTACACAAAGCAACAAGATCACCACAGACTCATTCTGCCAACAGAACGCTGTCGAACAGCTTGCCCCCGAGGAACACCCTCCTCGAACTTCTGGCCACCAGAAGTAGAAAACCCGCTGGAGGGGGTGCTTGCAGGGGCCGCTCGCGGTGGCCGGGGGATTCTTCACGGGGGGATCCCAGCACGCATCGTCGGCAGCGGCGGTGGTCGAGCGGCTATGTGAAGAAGAAAGCAAAGGAGATAGAGGGGCTTGCGGGAGTGAAGAATGTCCGAGTTAACCCTAATGAAGCTCTCTAGTTAGGTTTCAAAACCCAAGAGTAACCTATCTTTAGCCCGGAATAGCGCAGACCCTGTATCAAAGTAAAAAAAAAGCTATCCCTGGGCTAAAAGAAGAGTAACTCAGGATTTACTCCAAAACAAAGCGTGGCTAGAGAATAGAACGATTTTTTTCCGCCGGTTCGGTGACAAAGTTTAACTTTTAAGTTTGCGGTCTACCGGTTTTTTTTCACCCCGCCGCTCGTTCCCTCCTCCTCCCCTCTTCCAGGCCGTCTCCCCACCAAAATCATTCGCCACAGCTTCCTCCCCCCATTGCCGGTCCAAGCGTATTTCCACCCCGCCGCTGCTTCCCTTCTCTTCCCCACTGGCCCTTCGCCGTTGCCGTCGAGGTCGCACGCCTGGATCATGGCCTCGCACTCCTCGTAGGACCTCTCGTCCCCCAGCCGGTTGAGCATGCGCTGCAGCCCCCAGGGGGTGATCCGCCCTGACCCCTTCACCGCTTCGAACATCTTGAACGCCTTCCGCAGGTCCTCGTCCGTGTCGTCCCGCTCCATCAGCGCCAAGAAGCCCCCGAAGTCCAGGAGCCCGTCGCCGTCGGAGTCTAGGTCGGCAATCACCCCCTCCGCTTCCTCCGGGGACATGCCCTCCCCGATGGACGTGAAGAAGGACAGCAGCTCGTCCGCCGAGATCTTACCGTCGCGGTCCCCGTCGAAGTGGCAGAACACCTCCCGGAGCTCTTGCAGCCTCGCCTTTCTCCGGAGGGATGGGGTGGTGGAGGTGAAAGGGGAGGAAGAGGCGGCGCTGGAGAGGATGGAGATGACGACATCCAAGCCCCGGCAGATGATGGGGAAGCTGAGCTTGAAGCCCTTGCCGGAGGACTGCCTGGTGGTCTTGGAAGCACCCATTGCCTTGTGTACGTGGATGACCAAGTCAGTCCTTTTCCCTTTCGTCCCATAGCCGAGGCTGCCATCTTCCTTCCTTCCCCTTCCCCAGCCCACCGCCGTCCCACCATCGCCGCCGCCGCCGCCGTCCCCGCCATTCCCCTTCCCGTAGCCTCCGCCCCTGTTCCGGCCGTCTCCGCCACCCCCCGCATTTTCCTTACGAACCACGTACCCGGTGTCTGGTGTTTTCGTCGGTTCAATCGCTGGTGGAAGGGAGCAGTTTTAGTGTTGCAGAAATTACACTGGCAGAGGGAGCAGTTTTACGGTAGCAGATGTCATGCCGACAGTTCTACTGTAGTAGAAAAACACATACAAGCCGTTAAATTTTCCTGATGGAAGGTAGGTTGCTCTTTTATTTTCTTTTTTTTTTAATTTTTGTACATTTTCTGTATTCTTATCTTGTGAGAACCGTGGAATCTCATCCATAACTGTCCCCACGCCGCAATGACTCATATCTGGCATCTAAAATTGTGAGTGTTAAACTTTAGTTTGAGGATCACAACTACTTTAGTTCAAGATCGCAACGTGTATATAAAGTGAGAATTACTATGCATCATTGAAATATAACTTATACGACTGAAATATAATTTAGAAGATTGAAAAATAGAGGTTGTTGTGAAATGTATCGGTTTGCTAAAATTTTGAAGTCACTGATAGGACTATGCTGCTGCAATGTACTTTTCGTGAGGATTATTTTGACTATTTTTACGTATTTTTCTGAATTAGTACATTTTCGATTGAATTTACAGAGTTTTAAAAATTAGATAAATTTCTAATTTCCTTTTTATATAAACCAACCCACCCCACCCTCTCTCATTCTCACTCGCGCTCTCTCTCTCTTTCACTCTCGTTCTCTCTCGTTCTCTCGTTCCTTCGGCTCTGGCTGTAGACGGAGGTGACTACGGGTGAGGTAGCGATGCCAGGAGGTCACTGAGACGCGTGGTGGAGCGAGAATCGGTGCGATTTGGGCGTGATCCCAAACGGTGGATTCAAAGTCGGCAGTTCGATTCGCGGCATCATTTTTGCCACGGTTTAGTCGCCACGGTGCTCAGTTTCGTCGGTGGAGGTAGGGAGATGGATCGCCACTTCGTCCTCTACGTTTTTCCTACAATTTTGCGTAGGATGGTGCTCGATTGGGGGAGATTGGGCCAGTTTAGTGAAAATTGATATTTTTTGAGTTTGTAGGGTTCGCCAAAAAATGGCAACCATTCTCGATGTAGTTAGTGTCAAATTAACCACTGGGACGTCAGGATCCCAACCCCACTAGTTTCGTGTCGATCGGTTGTCATTTTGGGCCGGTAGGAGTCTGGGAACCCCGGTGACTCGTTTAGGGTCGATTCGTCGAAATCGCCCCGATCTCGTGTTTTAGTGGATGCATGTGCTGTTTTTTGACTCCAGATACATTGTATGATCATTTGGTGTTGTTTCCCCTACGCTTCGGCGTGAATTGGGCGTGGAATGGGCCGATTCGGCCATTCCACAGTTTTGGTCACCGGATTTGTGTAACGGTCCTTCCAGAGACCGTCACAAGCATAACGGTCCCTCGATAGATGGTTATATCTAGTTCGTCATTTTCCCACCTTTCGAGTTCATGAATTGTGACGGACCAGACGTGGTCCGTTACAGGAGTATAATGCATTGGTCCAAGCGCGTTATGCTCGAGTTGTTTTCGAGTTCTGCTGCTATGTCAGACCCTCGATGACCGTGCTTCCTCGAGGACTGGGTCAGTCAGTTCATTTAACAGATCTATCCCCGTGCATTATAGTTTAGGTAACGCACCAGTGTGAGACCATTATATCGTGCTTGACTGGCGTTTGTCTGGCAATGGCGGTTGGTGTAACGCACGAAGCCCCATGCGCCATGTGGCCATGGCGGACTCAGCCTGGTCCATTATATGCCTCTAGTCCGTGTTAGTGTTTTGGATCTGTTGGCTTTAACGCCCCAGTCCTAGTGTGTTAGGCTTGTGTAACGCGCCTATGGAGGTCCATTACATGCCCTTCATTTGAGTTTTGGTCCGTTGGCCATAATGCCCCTGTCCTGATGCGTTATGCTGATGTGGCGTGCCTGTTCTGGTGTGTTACATGGTCTGTATTAGATTTCAGGTTTGTTTGCCCTGGCGCCCCTACTCTGGAGCGTTAGAGTAGGTAACGCCCTTATGCTGGTGTGTTACGGTCCTGTTGTCGGCCGTGATGGTTGTTGTTCTGTCCTGTGTGTTGCCCAGTCTTGGGTTGTGTTCTAGGGTAGTGTCTATTTGTCGGTAGTTTCTGGATCGATCAGTTTAGGTGACTGGGTGTGATCTTTTTTTTGACTACGACAGTACCCTAAAGACTCAATCTAGAACTGCCAGTGTCTTTGTCTCTGGTCTTGCAGCGGCTTTCCTTGACTACCGGGTTCGCCTAGCAGTTGAATTAAAAAGTCATGAAGAAAGGGTTGACACTGGAAGTCAACTCTCACAGGGAAAGAGAGATCAGATCAACTATATACATCATGCTAGATAGGGCGATGCATCATTGGATTACATGGCAGATAGGTTGATGCATCATTAGTTTTTATAGTGGACATGTCGATGCAATGGCTCAGCTAAAAGACCAGCAGGTCGATGCACCTTCATGCACTTAGAAAGAAAGGTCAATGCATATTCACACGACTACATTATAAGGTCGATGCATATTCATGCATTGAGAAAGTAAGGCCGGTGCATATATGTATTCCAGTCTAGAAGGTCAGTGCACATGTAGAAGTGTTGCATTGAAAGGTCGATGCATCTCCCACTGCATTGAACAAACAGGTCGATGCATACATGTTGTTGAGTCTGAAAGGTCGATACATATGTATCGATTGAGTCTAAAAGGTCGATGCACATATGCATTTTTTTCAAAGAAGGTAGATGCAGGTGTGCACTATTTGTAAATCAGGTCGGTGCACCTTGTACACTGCATGCACAATCTGGTCGGTGCATCTAGTACTCAGCATGGTCTATTAGGTCAGTGCACATTAGACATTAGGTCGGTGCACCTTATATACAGGTCGATGTTGCTAGGTACTTTATGCTAGATATTGTTTCATCAGGTCGGTGCACATCATAGAAGGGTCGATGCTTGTAAGCCAGTGTTTGCGGCATGAGGTCGATGCACTTAAGAAGTTGGTCGAGGCAGAAGGACAAAATTTCAACTAGCAAGGTCTAAGCACTCAAGAGACAGGTCGATGTAGTAAGTAGGAACTGGATGTTGTAGATCAACTAAGGTCGATGCATTCTAAAGAGAGGTCGATGCATCTTGCTTCTACACATGCATAAGGTCGATGCGACAGTTCATTATGAAAAGGCGGGTCGATATACATTGAAATTTCATTTGCATCAGGGCGTTCAGCTGAACAAACCTTGGTGACATTAGGTCGATGCACTTAAGCAAGTTAAGCACGATAGGTCAATGCACTTGATGTTTGGTAAAGCTCAGGTTGATGCACATTGAGTTTTGATAAACTACAAGGTCGAAGTAGCAGAACAACATATGACAAATAGTCAAGTGGCATGGAACATGAAGAGCTGTCAACCATTGGAGTCGGCCAATGCTCAAGCCTTGACAAGCATGAAGAAAGGTTGACTCAAGAGAAGTTGGAGTTGAATACAGAAGCTGGTAGATTAAGAGAAGAAAAACATGTTAAAATTGACAATCAAAAGAGAGGCAACAACAGAAAAGAAAATCTAAGTAATATTATTTTATCCAAGTTAAAGCCATGCTGGCCAAGGTGGTCTGAGCCAAAGATAAGGAAACCAGAGCATGATCAAGCAAGCAATATGAGCAGTTGGCCAAGCAAGGAAAGCCTAAGTCAGACCATAGGCGAGGAAGAGTGAAAGGTGTTTGAACAAAGGTTTGCGACAAAAGGACAAAATAGTAAAATCATCTTTTGCTGTCATATGAACCCAGAGGACTTAAGCAGAAAGCGTGTGTCTACCGCACGAAGGGCAAGTGAGTGGCACGTGAATCCATGTGAGTAATAATGGGGCACGTGATCCAAGGTTTGATGTCAGAAATATTCTTCTCTCTCTTGTCACGTGGATGAATGGGAAATAAAAGGTATCAAACCCCTTTCACAAGACTCTTCCGGAGGCTCTGTTCTTCGTATAAAAAGAGACCTTCATCCCTCGTAGATATAGAAAGTTCTCTTCTTAAGAATTTAAATCTTTCATTTCCAAGGGGTTTTGTAAAGATATCAGTAATCTATTTTTCAGATTCAATAAATTCACGTTCAATCTCCTTCTTACTGACTTCATCTCTAAGAAAGTGATGTTTGATTTCAATGTGTTTTGTCCTAGAATGACTGTAGCAACCCAAGTAAAATGAAACATTTCAAAATCTTAAACAGATTAAAAAGAACCATTACTCAAGGATCTGACCATACATACAACCCCACACACACATACGGGCCTTGCACTTAAACTAATTGGGCCAAAAAGAAAGGGCGCCCCTTAATAGGGTGCCAATTCATCAAATGGAGCCTCCATGCACGGGTGTCATTTCAATTGGGGAGCAGCATCCGTGGAGCAGGTTGAAGGAGAAGGGCGCCCTCTGTCTTGGGGCCAATTAAGGAAATGAAGACCCCTTGATAGGGCGCCAATCAATGAAATGGAGACCCAGGTTAGGGCGCGATTTCACTAAGAGTGATTTAAGGAAAACCTGTGGTAGTGTTTCGTTCGAACTAGGGAAGTTGGATGCTATCTGGGTAGGTGTTGATCTGGGAAGGAATCATACGTGGAAAGCTTTATTTTCAATAGGATTCTTATATTGATCCCAATCAAACTCTAACCACGAAGGCCCTTTCTCCCTATAAATATCAAACCCCTCCATCGAACCCCTGTTGGTTCTATTTTTTTCAAAGACATCTGGCTGTTCTTCGGTTCCTTTCTCTTCGACTGTACGTGGAGGAGAGGCCCTGCTCTCTTTCTCTACTACTACTACTACACTTTCTTCTTCGAAGGAAGGGTCCTTATTTCCAAATACCTAAAGTTGCTATTTAGTTTCTCCTCATCGACTGCTACCACGACAGAAGCCTTCTTTGTGTTCTTCACTGATTCTTCCTTATTGGAAGAAGGCCTGCTACTGATGCTACTGTCATATTGCTTCTTCTGATCGTGGGTTACTATCTGCTGGGAACAGTTCTTCATCCTCTATTCTTTGAAGCTACTGCTTCCTCCACTGACATACTACTACTTCCTTCTCTTCATTTTGCTACTGAAGGAAGAGCTTCATCCTCCTCTGTTCGTTGAAACTGAAAAAGAGTATGAGATATTCTTATATCTCATCATCGTTCTTAACTGTTCCTCAACCAAATCAACCCAGAAAGGTAGGTGTTCTCAAGTTCTAACCCAAACCCTATAATTAATAAGTCTTCTACATGCATATAAGTCATTAGTTATCAGTAGAAAGATTTGTAGTAGCAGTTTTCTTATTTCCTACATATATAGTGAAGTAGCGACCCTGTTTAGGGCGCTATTTAATTAAACGCCCATGTACATAGTCATTAGTTTGATTGTTATATAATAAATACACATGTTTAAAATTTAATAACTGAGAATCATGACATCTAATCTAATGCATGATCATACTGCTATATTCCTGCTATTTTTCTCTACCTGTCCATATGTTCCTTTCTGTAAAATTATTTTATTTGAGAAAGTGACACTATTCATGACCAAATGAATGCATGACTATTACAAAGACTATATAATGGGGCGCCCTAGACCTGGGCACCATTTAGCCTGTGTAGAGATGTATCCTCTAAACTGCCACATATATAAACGTGAAGTTATGAACAAGTTAATTATAAATGATGGAAACTAGAATATAACGACTCAATGAATGGTCATTATTAAGGAAATGGAGACCCTATCTAGGGCGCCATTTTCCTGGCATAATCCTCCACTGAAATCTCAGTTTCAAATTTGGCATTTTTTTTTGTCAAGGTCAGTGGAGAGTACGCAGCAAGAAGCAGAATCTGATGGAGGAGGAGGAAGGGCAAGCAGATAGATAGAAGGACAAAAGGTGTCCAAGAGAGGATCAGAGGAGGAGAACCAGGGAGTAGGTAGATCAATCGGTGGGCAGTGCCCACAAGGACAACTAACAATCAAAATTTTAATTGGCTCCTCGAGCCGAAGCGGGGCCTAGAAAATCGATGGATCAACAAGAATTGGAGGTGATCGGGGAATAAAACCCAGCTTCTGGAGAATAGAAATCAAGCGAGAAGGAGGCAAAGTGCAAATGACAGTTGAGCTCCCCTCTTCCCTCACACGCTAGGCTGGCTTCCCATGTGCATGCTTCACAACTCGCACCTCGGGTCTTCTCGGACTTTCTTTCTCAGCAAACATCCTGGCAAAAATCTCTGAACAATCAACAGCATCATCAACCGGCCCCTTTGGCAGCAAAGGCGGTCCAGACATGGCACAAGCAATACTTTCTTTCTCTGTCTGGCATGGCGGCATCTTCAGCGTACCGGGCTGTAGCGGCCCCTTCACAAAATGTTGACGATAGTTCCACGTCAACGGCCCTGAATCTCCTAAAACTGATAATGATGATTCTCAAAACCCGAGGCCTCTTCTACTCATTTTTCTGTCCCTTGGGATGGGCTTAGTCTGCCCCTGCAACTGAGCACTGAGGCCCAAGCCCAGCTAGTATCCTAACTTCAGTATCATGTGCCAGCCTTTGGAATCTCTTATCTTGGACTTGACTTTAACGTTAACTGGTGCAGTGGCGGGCTTGCGTGATGCATATGCCCATGGAAAATTCAAGTCCATCACAGACAAGACCGGCTTATTACTCGGCCATAGAGTTGGCAGAATCTTACTGGAAATAGTTTCGAGAGAATGTACCGTGGAAATGCTTTTAACCTTAACCACCCATCCCTGGAATGGGAACTTGAGGCACTGGTGGGTGATAGAAGGTACGACATGCAGACTATCTATCCATGGACGACCCACAATGACTTTAAACATCGGATCAATGTCTAACACATAAAATTCCACGGCCATTGACAATGGCCCGAGCTCAGCCTGAACAGTTACCACCCCGTGGCACACTCTCCTGGAGTTGTCATAAGCTGCTATAGTCATCAGAGTTGGCCTTAGCATATCTTCAGGAATATTGCATGCATGCAGAGTGCTCAAGGGACAATCATTTATCGAAGCTCCTGTGTCCACCAGAGTTGCATCGATCGCCACTTTATTTAAGGTGATTGAAATGTAGAGTGGCATCTGGCGTGACTCCAGGGGTGCCAATTCTGACTCTAAAAAGGAAATTGCTGGCCCCTTTGTAATTGTGGCCAAAGTCGACGATAAACTATCTACCGCCATATCCTCGCTAACCATGACCTTCTGAAGAAAAGCTTTTAGGGCTTCTTGGTGCAGCGTGGATCGCCTGATCAACTCCAGAACTGAAATCTTGGCCGACATCCAGTCCAAGTGCTGCAATAAGTCATATCTCGTGCCAGGTAAGGGGTCTGCTTCTTCTTGCTCAACTGTTGGTGAAGAAAACTAAGGGTTGGGTGCAGGTGCACCAGTAGAGGGATAACTTCTTTGGAATAAACACCCACTCCAGAGGGCAAGGTTCTGTGCTGGCACGGCATTAGACGGACTCCCGACTTGCCCAATGGGGTGAGTGGAAGGAACAAAGGTGGGAGAGGTGACAGTGGAGGCAGGTCTAACAGGCCCTGGCGGGAGGATGACAAGTGAAGGGTTAGGTGAGGGGGTGACAATGGAGGGTATAATAGGTGATGGTGCAAGGATTGGTGAAATGGTAGGCGATGTGGCGGGTATAATGAAGGGTCTGGAGGGAATGGTGGGTGCAATGGGGGTTAAAGTGGTGGGCCGAATGATGGAGGGTATAGAAGGTGAAGGGGGGTTATTGCAAGTGTGGTGGAGGGCCAAAAGATGAGCGGGAGTCTCATCATCATAGAACCACCCAGCGTTGGGAGCTGAGTGGTGAACAATGTTCACTTGTGCCGGTGCCGGTGGCTATTGTTGTGGAGTGGGCGGGTGGTTTGGCATGGGATTCTGATGAATCTCTAACTGGGGTGTAGGCTGCTGCTACTGCTGTTGGGGCTGAGGTTGCTGCTGCTGTAGCACTGGCCGCTACGGCCTCGGCGCCTGCCTTCTTCCCTCTTTAATGTCTTCGATCAACTTATGCATTTGTGCCCAGTCAATTCTTTGTCCTTCATGCAAATCATAAACAAGATCGCGGAACTAATAGCACCTCTCAATAGTGTGCCCGGGCTGCTGATGGTATATGAAATATCTGGACTGGTCAACGGTCAGATTCCAATTCGGGCATTCCAGTGGAAGCTGGAGATCACTAGTGTACATAAGAGCTGAGAAAATATTCGAGAGAGTTTCAGGAAGTGGAGGGTAATGGGCTCTTTTGGGACCCGGGCGAGCAGGTGCATAGCCATTCGGTGGAGGGACATTGTGATACTGTGGCGGCTATTGCGGCTGTTGTGGCTGTTGTGGAGCGGGGAAAGATGATTGGGTGGTTGGTAGAGCAGTGAACTAGGGGTTGCGGGGTGGTTGTTGGAAGCAAGGGGCAGCGGACTGGTTGGGGAAGTGGACAGCCTACACCTGCTCATTCATTTGGACTCCTTCGGTAACTGGGCCCTGGGATTTCCTGGGAGGTTTAGGTTTCTGGGCCTCAAACAAGGAGTGAATAGGGGAGTCTTTGAACTGGGTCTGGATGAACTGGGCCCTACTGTACAACTGGTGCATGTTAGAAATCTCATTCATAGCCAGGATGTTCCAGAAGGTGGGGGCGACATTGGAGATCAACAGCTTCACTTTCTCTTCTTCTGGAATCTGCCCGGGCACACGGGAGGCCATCTGCCTCCATCAGTCAGCATAGGTTGCAAAATCTTCATCGGCCTTCATCTTTTCGGCCACCAGATCTGTGAAGGAATGCTCTGGGCCCACCCAGTCTTGGAATCTCTGAATAAACTTCTTTTTAACAACTTTAAAGCTCTCCGCCTCCTCCAACGGTAGAGCATAAAACCATTCCAAAGCTACCCCGTCCAGTGAGTGGCGAAAAAGATACGCCATGAGGCAATCATCATATTGTAATTGTGTCGACTCGTACAAGAATTCCCTTATATGAATGAAGGGGTTGCCATTCCCATCGTACTTCTGGTACGTGGAGAGCTCGGACTGGGGTGGGAAACGGATATCACGAAAATTGGGAATCAGGATGTCAGCAAGGGATTATAGGCTGACCCATTTGTGAAGGAGGTCAATCTGCTGTTGCATGGCAGCCCATTTGTCAAGAAGTTCCCGTTCCCGGGATGGAGGAGACAAGGCTGGAAGGACAGACCCGGTGTAAGGGGCCGAGGGATAGATCGATGGAGGGGGAAGCTTGTAAGAGGGATAATGGGCCAAGGATGGGCCCATATCCGCGTGAGCTAGTTGGGCAGTCCCAACTTGATGGCATAAGAAATTGACCAGGGCCACAAGAGCCTGCGGCACCGAAGAAGTGGTCCCATAAGGATCCACATAGGAGGATGAGGGGAGTGGGGTCTTCCCCTTATAAAGAGTTTAATGGACTAAGGTAGAAGCTTGGTGCACCTCGAAGTTGGGGAAATGAAGAACTTTGGGCTGGACGGGGGTAAGATCAATGGGAGCAATAGACGAGGCCTTGAGCCCATTAGCTAAAGATGGAGAGGTGGAGGCAGTAGACACGCCCTGAGATGGAGTAGAAGATGGGGCATCTGGCCCCTGCAAAGCCTGGCGAAGGATGTGAAGCTAGGTGGGATCCCGCTGGGCCATCATATGGAGAACATGGTTGGCTGAGTTGTGAGCAGAAGAATCAGAGGGTGAGGGCTGACTACCCTCAATAGCAATAGACAGAAGAGGAGGGGCGGACCCCTCTCTTCCCTGCACAGACGTGACCCTAGGTGGGTCCTCCAAGAGTCCCTGAGGAAGAGAATCCTTGCGAGAGTGAGAGAAATTGTAGGAAGACATGGTAGGTGAGGAATCGAACAGAGGATTGAGGTAGGAAGTGAAATGGGAATTGCCCCTAGGAGATGATCCTATGGGTGTGAAGCAACTCTACATGCAACGGGCACCTTAAAAAAATAAAAAAACACACCTAATAAGTACCTAAATGGAGATGAATGCATTTAAAGGTCGATGCATGTTGCATATCAAGGCAGATGCAGGTCGGTGCATGTTTATAGTATTGCATATGAAGGTCGGTGCATGTTCATACATGTCGCATATGAAGGTCAGTGCATATTCACCCACTATGTATTCAAGGCCAGTGCACATCGTTCACTTTCCTGAAGACAGGTCGATGCACATTTTGCATTTGTCTGAAGATAGGTCGATGTATATTTTACATTTGTCTAAAGCAAGGTCGATGCACCTTCTACCGTGAGCACTGTTAGGTTGATGCATGTACTATAGCTTACTCCACAGAGTCGATGCATCCTCTTCAACATGTTTTGGGTCTGTGTACATGTGGAATTCAAGGTCTATGCATATGCATAAAGTCTGTGCACATTTGCAAGGTCAGGCCAGTGCACATTTGTTAGCGATAGCATGTAAGGTCGATGCACATGTGTTAGAGATAGGCGTAGGGTCTGTGCACATTTGCATATAGCAAGGTTAGGTCGGTGCACATGTGTTAGCGATAGCATGTAAGGTCGATGCAAATGTGTTAGAGATAGGCATAAGGTTTGTGTACATTTGCATTTGGCAAGGTCAGGTCGGTGCACATGTGTTAGCGATAGCATGTAAGGTTGATGCACATGTGTTCGATAGAAACATAAGGTCTATGCACATTGCACTATCAGGTCAGTGCATATTTTGCGGTTGCCTGAAGTCTAGTCTGTGCAGCTACTGTAGCATTCACTCTAAAATCAATACATCTTGTTTAAACATCAGTGCATACAAAGAAGATTGGGCATTCATTATTGTCTGAACTTATGGAGCATCTGTGATTTCATTCTTCAAATACTTATCTTCATAAGCCCTATATTGATCTGACTACTAATAATCTCTAATATTGACTTGACAGGTCAAACAAACACATCAAGGATTAACCCTATCATACGCTCGAGCACCTGAACTACAAAAAGGCGGATCGCATCTCTTGCACATGGAATTTAAGTGAACCTGATCAAGGGCACATGCTCCAAGGTATGAAGATGAACTAACACTCTGCCATGTTGGATCGTCTCATGCTCCACTTCTGACTCGTGGTCTTGAAGTGTGCTTTCTGGATAAGAAAATTGGGTGGGAGTGTGTCGTCCACCAGCCCAGTTTGAATTTGCTGGGGACCACAGAGTTCATGCTCAACTGGCTTTAAAAGGGACCTGAACTCTCAAACGAGGAACAAGGAAGTGTGAAGCACATCGAAGAAGCAAGAGGTTCTGAGTCTTCCAGAGTTTAGCAGAGAGAAAAGAGAGGGAAGAGCCAGTCATTCTGAGAGTTGAGGTGAAAACAGGGGATCGAAAAGTAGAGAAGTATTCTGAGAGCTATGAGTGTTCAAGAGATCTGTGAGTGGAGTCGCGTTTATCTCAACCTCTGGATCAAATCTAGGGTTGTTATGCTCGAAGTGAGCTACAGATCGTCTTGAGTTTCTTCCTTGATTTTGTTCTTATCATTTTTATTTTACTACGATTTCTTAAGCTGTGTGTCAGTGGCAAGGAAGTATTTCTTGGGAGCAAGCTGTAAGGCTCAGTAGAGCAAGTTGTGTGGCTCAACAGTCTAGGATCTATTCCCCAAAGTTGTGGATCAGCGATTTGTAGGGATCTATTCCCCAAAACTGTGGATCAGTGGATTTCAAGCTATTTGTCAATGGAAGCCTTACTCAATTGAGTAAGGGGTGGACGTAGATCTCTGGATTGAGATCGAACCACCTTCTAAAGTCTTTACCTTCCTTCCTCAAGAATTTCTTAAACTTTCTAGTTAGGATAGCGAACTCACTTGAATCTTCTTCAGAACTAGAAGAACTATGCTCGCGAGAAGATCGTTTGTTGCTTGAGCTTACTTTAAGCGCCAGGGGCTTCTTCTTCTTCTCAGTGTCTTCGACCCTCTTGAGATTCATCTCGTATGTCATGAGAGATCCGATGAGTTCGTTGACAATTGTGCTCGCTAGGTTCCTTGATTCTTCCACAACTGTGGCCTTAGTGTGTCAGATCGGGGTCAGAGATCTGAGTATTTTTCTGACCTGCTCATACTCACTACAGATCTTGCCTAAACTCCTCAACTATTAGTAAGCACCATCAACCTAGCATATATCTCAGATATTGTTTCATCAGATTTCATCTTAAGTGCTTCATACTCAGATACTAGCATATTTGCTTTTGTTTCTCTTACCTGAGATGTTCCCTCATAGATTACCTCCAATTTAGCCCACATTTTCTTGCTGTTGAGCAGGAGGACACTCTCAAAAACTCGATGGGATGTAGAGCGCATTGCATAGCATTGATTGCACTCCAATTCAGAGTTGATCTTCGAATTTGCTCCCGAGTCCAGACATATTCATCTTCGGGGTGCTCGAATGGACCTCGGCTGACCACCTTCCAGATCTCGTGGTCTTTAGCTCTTAAGAAAACCTACATTCGATTCTTCCAGTTTGCATAATCAGTTCCATTAAAGAATGGAGGCTTGCTTACGGAATGACCCTTAGTTGTAAGTCCTCTAGCATTCATTTCACCAGATCTCTCCGGGATGTCAAGCCCCTAAGGAGAGTTAGGCTCGAATAACACGTGATAAAGAATGGATGAACTAATGATCTAGAGGGGGGGTGAATAGATCAACCCCAAATTTCACTTACTCAGCAGTAAGTAAAATGTGGAATTAAAATTGTTGAACTAAACTTCCAAATCAAACTAAGCGAACATCGAATAGATCTAATGAAGAATAACAATTATCCAAAATGACAACACATTATGGTACTTGGCGGAGGTTCGATTCAAGAACCTCCTCACGCAAGGGGCAGTTTTCCAGATAGACGTAACCTATCCTTTCGACTACGCCTTTTGATATACCAACGAGTTATGGATCAATAGGTAGATATAAGATAGAGAAACTACCAAGCAGATCAAGACAATGCAAGCAATCACACCAATGAGATGAAGTAATTTTTAAGGTGGTTCGATCTCAATCTTGAACTCACTCAATGGAGTGAGGATTCCGCAGAACAATAGCTTTGAATCAGTTGAATACACAGCTTACAATCCGCTGTACTTCACAACTTGCTGAACCGAGGAATAGATCCTCACTGCTGAGTAACACAGCTTGCTGACCAATGAACAATTCCTTGCCACTGCCTCACAGCTTGGACCACTGATTACACAACTTACAAAGATTCAAAAACAAATCAAGAAAAGTGAAGAAACTAAGGAAGAAAAAATGAATGTAGCTCTCTCTTTTGAGCAATTTGACTCTGGATCTGATCCAGAAGTTGAGATCATACAACTTCTTCTCAACCTCTCTCTTCTCTCAGACTTCTTCTCCTTCTTCCGATACTCTGTTCTCTCTCTCTCTTCTCTACACTCTGAACTCCTACTCTCAGACTCTTCTCAACTTCAACAACTCTCTCTCGCTCAGGTTCCACCAGACGAGATAGTGCTCATATACCTTGCTCATCGTGACAGTGACTCGTTCTACGCCATGGAGAGGCGGACCTCAAAGGCCCTCAGATGATCGGAGAAGGAGGGAGGGAAGCCGGGATTGGAACAGAGAATGCAAAGCTTGCAAAAATACCATTTCTTTTTATTCATCCACATAATTGGGGAAGATTTTGAAACAGAGGGGATTCATTTCTTGATAGAAGAAAATCATGCATCGTAAAGGGGGAGAAAATACATCGACTGTGGAGGGGGAAAGAGCACAGACTCTTCCCCCTCTGACTCACCTCTCTTCTCTCACCCTCCCTCTCTTCTTCTTCTTCACCTTACCAGCGTAAGGATGAGGCTTCTTATTTTTTCTTCTTCTTCTTCTTCTTCACCTTGCCGGTGCCGGAGAGCCAACCGGGAGGGTTCCTCTTCTTTCTTCTTCTTTCACACCCCAGAGCCAACCGGGGGCCCTTCCCCTTTCACACAAAATGCACATTATATATACACTCGAATTCTTCTATTTGAAGATGAGCGCGCCGGACACCTTGCTCACGTCGCGTCGGCTGTGTTGTCGAGCTTCCACATTCGCGACGTTATTGTCGCCATCACCTGCAGGAGCATGGGTGGCCAGCCAATGGCATGGGCGTTCGGTAGTTGTAGGGCTCGCATTGATGACGGAATGGGTCCGTTGCGGCGCCATTTTAACCACAACAAGGGGCGCACCATTTCAATCATCAAAAGGGGGTGGCCCCTCTTCAACAGGAGCGCACCGTTTCAATGCACCACAAAGGGGGCACCATTTCAATCATTAAAAGGGGTGGCCCCTCTTCAACAGGAGCGCGTCGTTTTAGCAGGATCAAGTGGGTGGCACCATTTTAAGGCAAACTAAGGGAGGGGCGTGTCATTTCAATGCATCGCAAGGGGTCCAAGGAACATGGGCGCGCCGTATAAGGTGGCACCGGTTAAGGGCCTCGTCACGCCGTTTTAAGGCCTTTTTGCACCGTTTTAAGCACCAAACGGATTCGTTTCGAAGTCGCAACCATTCATACAAGTGTTGGCACTCCCAGAATACTTTAGTTGTGACGCACGACATCCATGATGTTTCATTCGCAGCTTCTGGGGCTCGACCGAGGACTTTGTGTGACTTCCGGCATAAGCCGAGATTATGCCAAAATTCCTGACTTTTCTTTGATTCACCTCCCGGCATGGCCGATCGTAGAGATCTTTTGCTCGGGGGATCCCTTAATGAGTAGTGGACAGCCGAGTGGGTTCTCATCCTGATCGGGTAAGGTATGCATCTATTCAGCCATCCCGCCTTCTACTCGCACATAGACGCTAGGGTCACAGGTGCCGTGGGATCCTCGTCGTCATTTTTTTAAAGTCCACAAATGCCCCCCACTCGTGGGTGGCGCAAGCGAGGGAGAAGTGCACGGGGCCCATGAGTGTAGAGTTCTTTGAGGAGATATTTACTCTTCCAAGCTGGTGAGGTGCTGGTCCGATGCTATTTCGCGGGAGAGCGCTCACTCCTTCAGTGAAGGGATGAGGGAACCGCTCAACCGCGTATGCACATGGGCTAGGAGTCCTTTATTCATCGACTCAGAAGGAGGGTCCGATCCAGAGCCAATGAGGTTTCTTACTTGTTTGTCAATTTGGACGGGGGGTCCGAGCTGAAGCGAAGGAGTTCTTTTGTTCATCGACCTGGGCGGAAGGTCCGAGCCAGAGCAAGGGAGTTCTTTTGTTTGTCGACTTGAACGGAAGGTCCGAGCCAAAGTAAGGGAGGTTTCTCTTGTTCATCGACCTCTTAGGTACCTTATTTTTACCATGGCTCATCGTGCTAACTGGGAAGCAATGCAACTAATAGTTGCGGGTCTTACCCAGGCCCTACAAACTGTGGCCCAAGCTGGCGTAAGGGCTGGCGCAGGGAATCTACATGAGAATTTTTGAAGTATGAACCCTCCAAGATTTTCGGGATCCTCCAACCCCAACGAGGTAGAAAATTAGATTGACGAAATGAACAGAATATTTGATGTTATGTAATGCACCGATCAAGAAAAGGTCTGTCTCACCATTTTCCAATTAAATAAAGATGTGCGTACTTGGTGGAAGGCTATTCCTGCACCGCCTCCAGACGCACCACATACTTGGGAAGATTTTCTCACACTCTTCCAAGGAAAATATTTCTCCGAACATGTTAAGGAGAGAAAGGCTGCGGAATTCACCTCTCTTCATCAAGACATGATGTCCGTAGCAGAGTATGAACTCTAATTTTCTCGTCTAGCGTCGTATGCCCCTCATCCAGTTAGCACTGATATTTTAAAGGCCAATCGTTTTATGGATGGTTTAAGTCCTGACTTTATTCAACAACTTGGACCTCAGAATATCTGGACTTATGTGGAGATGGTCCAATGGGCTCATTTGTGTGAAAGGACATTGGAGAAGGTCGAGAAGTATAAAGGCAAGAGTGAGGGATCAAGCCACCGATTTGACAAACGAGGGAGCAAAGAAGAAAAGTTTAGCATCACAAGTACTTATACCTCCCGTGATAACAAGAAAAGGTCCCGCAATGGGAATGGAAGAAATAATCACAAGAATAAGAAGATAAAGGAGGAGGAAATGCAATTCGCAATGGCTTGTACATTCTGTGAGAAATTCAGCCACTCAGTCGAGGAATGCTGGAAGCGCCTCAGTGCTTGTTTGTGTTATGGAAGTCAGGAGTATCGTATGCCTGATTGCCCTCTTATGATGGAACAACCCTCTAATGGTGGACGTAAGCGGCAAGCGTGTCTTAATACATTTCTGAACGATGATGAAGCACCCAAGGATGATGGACTGATGGAAGGTATTGTTCATATTTATTCACATCCTGCATTTGTACTATTCAATACTGGTGTCTCCCACTCTTTTATATCTACTGTCTTTGTAAAAACTTTACCAGTTGCGTCTGTTCCTCTACCATCGAACCTAGCAATAACAACACCTTTAGGTCTCGGAACCAAACTTACAACCTACTACCCTGATAGTGAGTTAATGGTTGAAGGCCACAATCTTCCTATAAATCTCGTATGCCTTGATATGGAAGGTTACGATGCCATTCTAGGTGTAGACTAGCTTGTTGATCATGATGCTTACATAAATTATCGCAATAGGAGGATTTCTTTACGAAAAGCCAGTCTCCCACGTTTCTCTTTCCTTGGCATCAAGTATAAGAAGCTTCCTACCATCATCTCTTCTCTTCACGCTTGAAAGCTCATGTCGCAAGGATGTGAAGTCTTTCTTGCTTCAATAATTGTTACCGAGTCCAAGGAAATTCGGATAGAGAAAATTTTTGTTGTTAAAGAGTTCCCTGGTGTCTTCCTATTAGAGTTACTTGGTTTACCACCCGAAAGGGGAGTGAACTTCTCCATTGAACTCATCCTAAGAGCTACACCTGTTTCAATAGCTCCCTACAGGATGTCCCCCACAGAACTCGAGGAACTTAAAAGGCAACTTCAGGAGTTACTGGACAAGGGCTTTATTCAACCCAACACATCCCCTTAGGGTGCGCCAGTTAGGGGCAGACTCACAGGTACGTTTTGCATTGATGATTTCTTTGCCTTCTGGGATCTGATTGTGCTTGTTCCTAGTCCTGCCTTGTTGTCCTATGTATTATCTTTATTTTCATATATTGGTTGCACCTATATCATTGTGTTTCCATAGTTTAATATTGTCTTGAATTTCTAATTTTAGGCTATAAATTACATGCACTCCGGTGCACATAGGAGCATGCATTTGTCATATCATAGTTGCATTCCTCCTTGGTAAGTGATCCTCTCGCCTTTATATTCCTTGGGGTAGACTAAGTGATCTTATCTGGGACCTCTGTAAGTTCACGTGAGCCGTGAATTCCCATACAAATGTCGGGCCGATTATACCTTTCCACCCCTTAGGCTCGCATTTGCATAAGTGTGAGAGAGTTAACCTTAGTCAACCCAAAGTTTGGACCTTATTCCCATAGGATTTCTATCTTGAGGAAATTATGCTTAAATCAAAACATTAAAAGGCCCATCGAAATTTTGGAAAAATAAAAATATTTCTCATCATATTAACTTGCTTGACTTGGGTGAAAACTCTCACATTGTTTGTGTTGTTTGGGCTTGTCCAAGCCCATTAGTGGTGTTTTGTGTTGCATCCACATGTTTTGTTGTTGGTAGGCCCATCTAGATTAGCCTATTTTGTGTGTCCATTGTCTAGTCTATTGTCGTAGGTCTATTTTTCCCTTGGTCATTGCACTAGTGGGTCAACCCCCTCAAGCCCATTAAGCCCTTGCTTCCCTCCTTGTATTAAGTCTCCATCTGCCCTCATGGAGTATTATTCCAACTCCTTGTATCATTCTTCTTCCCAATCTTCTTCCTATTCCCATGTGGAATCCTCTTCCCACGCGGTCCCATCTTCCCGTGGTCCATCTGATCCATCCGAGGAATAGGCTGATCTCATGGCCCATCTATCATGCCTTGTTCGCCAAATGGACCTGGCCCAAGCCCAATGCCTTATTGCAAATCATCTTCATGGGCCTTCTTCTCAATGGGCCTTCTTCTCATACTAATGGGCTGTCTTCTCCTACTAATGGGCCATCTTCCCTTAATAGGCCCTCTCCTCTCAACGGGCCCTATCCTTCTACTGGGCCTTATTCTTCTAATAGGCCTCATTCCGTTAATGGGCCGCCTCCCTCTATCCATGTTGCTCCTGGCCCAGTTGGTCCTCATGCTCATGCTAATGTTGCTTCTAGGCCCATGTACCCTTCTACTCCTGAAATGGGCCTTTCTTCTTCTCAGCCTGGATCCTCTTATCCGGCGCATTATAATCCTAGTTCAAATTCACAATCTCTTGCTCAAGTTGACCCACATTACTCTTGATCTCTCCCTACCCAGGAGATGATTGCTCAAACTCAACGCCAGCTTGATGAATTGCAACGCCAAATTGATCCCAAACCCTCCTTGAGTGTCCCATTCGCCTTCCAAGATCTTCGGCTACCGTCATCCTCACAAATTCTCACATATCATCGTTATGGTGGAGTCGGTGACCCGTATGTGCACTTGAAGGAGTTTCTTTATGAGTCAGCCTAGTTTTGACACAACCAATGCTTGATGGCTTACCAGTTCTGTCTGTCTTTGGAAGGCCCAGCTCAGGATTGGTTCTTTGCTATTCCACAAGAGCAGGTTGTGAATTTTCAAGCCGTCCAAGAGAAATTTCTTCAGCATTTTTAGGATTAGATTGGGCCCAAGTATTCTATGGTGGATCTGGCCCATGAGAAGATGGAGTCGGAATATTCTCATTGACCATCACCTTTTGTAGATATTACTTTAAGGTATTTTGGTGAGTGGTGGATATTTTAATTAACTCTAAAATAGAAATCCTTACTGGGGTCTTGTCCAGATGCTTTAACAAATCATATTGGGTGCCCAGTATGGATTCCTATTCTTGTTCTTGCTCCTCTTGTCCATGTGCGAGCTCTTGCTCCCGTTGTGGAAACACATGGTGGAATATCCGTCCACTACGGAGCACCATGGTTTGTGAAGATCGCGCCTCTGTCAGGTTTTGGGTAGGCAGAGAATTGGTAGATGTGGAAGGGATATCAGGGTTGACGAGTATTAGAGATGGAGTGACCGAAGAGGGGAACCTTATGAGGGGCCTTGTCGGCTGAGGATTAGTGGAAACTAGGGTGGTGGGTGGTAAAGGTCCAATGGGAGAGGAACTAGAAGGGGCGGATGGCACCTGGGTGGTTGGAGTGGGTATAGGCCGAATGAGGAGAGGCCTAGGTGGAGGTGATGGATTTACGGGAGGTATAGTGGATGTTGGTGCAGGTAGGAGTAAGGGGGTCCTTGCCGACAAGGGGCGAATGGTAGCGTGAGGAGGAACGGGTGCCAATGAGGGGCGGATGAGGAGTGGCTTAGCCGGCAAGGGATTTGTGGAAGGAGGAGGGGTTTATGGTAAGGAAGGGTTTGTGAGGGTGTGAATGAGGAGCAGCCTGGATGGCAAGGGGTTTATGGAAGTAGGAGGGGTTTGTTGTGATGCGGGAGAAGGTGAAAGGTGAATAAGAAGTGGCCTAGATGGAGAGTTGGTGATAGTGGAGGGGACTTGGGTGGTGGCGCGTATGAGGGGACGCGAAGGTTGAGGGAAAGGTGTTGGTTGAGAGATTGTTCTTAGTAAGAGTGGGGGTTGATTTGAACTATGGTTTATAGCTCCGACAATGGTGCTTTCTTCATGCCACCCTTGACCTCTCTCCTCCTCAGGGAAGGAGGTGACAGGGTTTAACTGTTGATTGGGTGCTGGGTTTGGATAATCCCCATGTCCGGTTGTGGCGTGGGAGCTTGTTGCGGTAGAGGAGGTTGTTGAACTTGCTGTTGAGGTGGTTGCTGAGCTTGCTGCTGTCGAGGAGGTCTTCGTGCTTTTAAAGTTGGAATGAACCACCTCATCTCATCCCAGTCAATACTGCCCTGATCATTCAGATCATATATGTAATCTTTGAAGTGAAAGCAATGGTCTACGTTGTGGCCGGGTTGTCGATGGTTGACATAATACCGCGAGGTATCCACATTTTGCGGCCAGATCAACCTTTCCTTTGGCAATGCGAGCACGTTGGCGGCCATAAGGGTGTTGAATATATCGGGAAGGCTCTCAGGTAATGGAGGGTGTTGTGCTCTTTTTGGGCCCATGGGCCTTCTTGGTTGTTGAGGGTCATAATTGGCGGGAGGTGGGACCTGGTGGTATTGCTGGGGGATTTGCGGGTTTTGTGTCATAGCTTGGTTTTGTGGAGGTGGCCGGAATGCCTGGGGAGGGTTGTTTGCTTGGTGGGAAACTTGGTTAAGGAAGGAGGGTTGTTGTTGTTGTGGTTGTTGTGGGGGTCTCGGGTTGGGAGGATTGCAAAAAGGTCCGGGATTTCCAACCACGCCTACTTGCTCATTGGTAACGATACCCTCGGTTGTTCCACCATTGGTATTGACATTATTGCTCTTCCTCATCATTCTCGACTTTTGCTCAAACATGCCCATGATGGGTGAATCTTTCATTTGTTCAGGGGCCTCATCAGCCTCTTGGGTGACTTCCCCAGTTCTTGGTAACGGTAATTCGATACTTGTATCGGGTTGTCAGTACCCTGAGCTCTGGGTCATTACAAAAGCGATCCGGGAGCTTCTACCACCCAGCAACCTCAATAAGCTTAGGTCATTTTAAGGAACACTGACCTACATTCGGAGGTTTATCTCCAACCTCTCTAGTCAATGTGCACCTTTCAGCAAGCTCATGAAGAAAGACGCCCCATTCATATGGGACTCGGAATGCCAGGCGGCTTTCGAGCAAATCAAGGAGTACCTCCTCACTCCTCCGGTCCTGGGCTAGTCAAGGGTAAACCCCTCATACTCTATATTGCCACCATGGATGCTTCATTGGGGGATCTATTGGCGCAAATCAATGAGGAAGGCAAAGAGCAGCCGCTCTACTACCTCAGCTGAAAATTGATCGGCACCGAGTATCGCTACTCCCCTATGGAGAAAGTCTGCTTGGTGTTGGTGTTCACTATCAAGAAGCTGCGGCACTACCTCCTGTCACATCGGGTCTAGCTCATATCCAAGCACGACCCCCTGAACTACCTCCTTAGGTAGCATGTTCTCTCAGGTCGACTGGGGAAATGGGCTCTCTTGCTAATGGAGTATGATATTACCTACGTCCCCAGGAAAACAATCAAGGGACAAGGCATGGCCGAATTTTTAGTAGCCCACCCAGTACCAGACCATTCACCTCTCAACATGGAACTCCCTGATGAGGAGTCTCTTGCTTCCTAGTCACCAGCTCCAATTGAACAAACCAAAGATGTCTCACATTAACAGTAGCGAGACGCCCATATAGCTAATATAGCCTGTTGGGAGCTTTATTTTGATGGCACTTCTCGGGGGATTACCCACATCAATCAAAACCCAGTCGTTATGGTGGGTGCTGAAATTGTCTTCCTGACCCCTCATGGTAGGGTGATATGAAAGGAGGGGAGATCTAAAAGGGGGAGATGAATCGATCTACCACTAGAAATTTAAATTTAAAATGCTCTCAAGCACTTCACTTAAAACTAACGCTAGAGAAGAAATAATTCACCACATGGATCAGTTCAGGCAACCAACCAAGCTTTATGTATGCATATGCAATAAAGATGCAACAAGATAGGAGAAGAGCTAAACTTGTGCAAACAGACAATTAGATCTGCAAATTGCTGATTGATCACAAACCAGGATTAGTACAGGGTGGAGGTTTGATCCAAGGATCTCCTCACGCAAGGGGTGACGTTTCAGATACGCGTAGCCTATCTTTTCCATCACATATTTTGATATACATCTTGGTTGTGAACAATCACAGCAGACAGATAAGAGCACACACCACAAAGAGAACAAGTGATTTTTTAGGTGGTTCAATTGCTAGCCGTAATCTACATCCACCCCTCACTCCCCTGGAGTGAGGCTTCCCTGCTCAAACAAGCAAACAACAGACTCAATCTGCGACAATGGCTAATTCCACAGCTTGACACCAAGGGAGACAAATCCCTTGAACGTCGATCCTGCTCCATGCAGAGATCAACCCCACTGCATAAAGCAGTACCCGGAGGATCAGACCTCCCTTCTTCTGATTTCTCAGAAGGAACTGTGAGCAACGCCCAGTTGCCTCAACTAGAGGACAAGTCCTCTCTTCCTCTGGAACACAAAGGGAACCCAGAGAACAAATCTCCCTTCTTTTGATAGCTCAGAAGGAACACTCTGGTTTCCCAGAGCAGACCATACATGCCGTCGTCGCCCAGCCAAAGTGAGGCAGGTGTGCTCCGGGTGCTCCGTCGAGTAGTGCGACGCGTGTCCTCACCAGCGCCCCCACAGCCCCTCGACCCAGTGACGACCGGAGCTATACCTCCGGCTATGAGACTTTTAGAGGCATTTCACAGCACAAGAGCGCACCCTCCACGCCTTACAAAAGACCTCCACCGCGGAGGACGAGGAGCAATCCCTGTTCTCTGACCTCATCTTGATGGCCGAGATCTCCCCTAGGATCTCGCTGTCGGCCTTCAAGGCGTACGACAGCCAGGGAGACCTGGCTGACTATTATGATAGTTATGATGCCCTCATGACCTTGGATGGGGAGTTCGATGCCATCAAGCGCCGAGCATTCGTGACCACCTTGGTCCAGGGTGCTTAGGCATGGTTCTGAGCACTCGCCCCTGGTAGCATCCGTGATTTTCGACAGTTTGGGTGAGTATTCAGGGAGAGCTTCATCAGCAGTGGTCCTCCACGGTCAGTGACGGGGCTATTAGCCCTCAAATAGGAACAGGGGGAAAGGCTCTGGGCCTATATTAACTAATTTAAATTGGAGGCCCTGCGTATCCCCCACCTGGATGTTGCCTCGGCCATAACCGCGCTGAGCAGGGGCACCCATGTTGAGAACCTGGGGCGTGAGCTAGTCCTTCATCCTCCCACCTCCCTCGTCGAGCTTGTGACCCTGGCCCTACGCCACGCAGTGTGCGAAGAGGTCCTCACTACCAGCCACAATGCAATAGGCCCAGGTCAGGAGGGTGACAAGAAGCGACAGTCCTTGCAAGGCTCCGGACAAGGAAAGAGGTGGAACCGGGACGGGGACCACAAAGAGCCCTCTCGGAGGTATGAGTGGTATACCCCCCTGACTGCCCCCGTCTATGAAATTTACGAAGATATCAAGGGCTCAGGCCTTCTCCGCCAACCCGAGCCCATGAAGGCAAAGCACCGCAACTGCCAAAAGCACTGTCTGTTCCACAGTGACCACGGACACCACACCGATGATTGTCATCAACTACAAGATAAGATCGAGCGCCTCGTCCGCCAGGGGCAGTTATCCTGGTACATATCTGAGCACAAAAAAGACGCTACCGCCCCCGAGGAGATCGATAATATCCCCCGTGGGTCCACATCAACGTCATTACTGGTGGCACAGCATCAGGTGGAGACAGCAACCGAGGAAGGAAGGGTCACGTCGAGCGGGCGAGCTAGGCCTCTGAGTCCCCTAAGGCCCCGCAGGCGAGCAAACAACATGCCTTGGTGTTCTCCGACCAAGATGTAGAAGGGTTAACAACACCGCACGATGACGCGCTAGTTGTATCAGCCACAATAAACCATTGTAATGTAGACAGAATATTAGTCGACAATGGTATTACCCCTAATGTACTTTCTTTTGATTGCTTCTTCAAGATGGGTGAGAATCCATCTAGACTCTACCCGATCTGAACCCCGCTGTGTGGGATCAACGGCCAGGCAACTTATCCCGAGGGAACCCTCAGCCTGCCGATCACCATCGGCACCCCGCCCAAAATCGTCACGATTTTGGTTGATTTCATTGTGATTAAAGGGATGATGCCTTATAATGCCATGTTCGGCCGAGGCCTCCTCAGCCGAACAAAGGCGGTGCCCTCTACCTATCACCAAAAAATAAGTTCCCCACCAAAAATGGTGTGGGGAAGGTCCGTGGTAACCATGCTATGGCCAGAATGCGTTATATAATCTCGGTTAAAGCCGTGTAAGCTCAAAATGACCCTTATTTACATGATCTCGCAATAAGTGTTGAATCTCTATGTTTTGTACGAGAATGCAAAACTAGATTTTTGGAAATGTTAATGGTAGAGGTGTTATCACAAAGAATGAGTGTGTTATTCAAAGAAATATCAAAATCAACTAACTGTTATTGGATCCATAGCACTTGGGCTGTACAACTGCCTGCCGCCATATATTCAGCTTCAGTAGTTGATAATGCCACTGTATTTTGTTTCCTATGTTGTGCTCCTCTAGTTTTGATGTTGGCAAAGCTGTGACGAATTAATTTTGATACTGGACAAACACTGTAATGATTTGAAGTTACTACTTAAGTCAGAATAGATCCTTCTCATAATAAGGTCGATGCATATTCTATCAGCATAGAACATCAAGTCGATGCATATTCATGCATTTAGAAAGACAGGTCAATGCATATATGCAGTCTGGTCTAGAAGGTTGATGCGACTGTAGAAGTCATGCACTATCAGGTTAGTGCACTTTGTACACATGTCGATGTTTCTAGGCACTATATGCTAGATGTTGCATTATCAGGTCGATGCACACAATAGACTGTCAATGTTGTTGAGCCAGCGATTGTAGTATAAGGTCGGTGCGATAAAGGTTATCCTTCTTAAGGTCGGTGCACCGTGTGCATCTGCATTGAAGTCAGGTCGGTGCAGTAAGTTCTTGTGTCCATGCTTTAAGCATCTTATTATTTCATCATACATTATAGGTCAACACGCCTCAGTGGCACGTCGATGTTGTGGCACATGATGTGTAAGCTTGCGCATTGATAGGTCAATGCACTATGTATGCGCATCGTTGCAGAAAGAGTTTCTTTGAGTGTCTAAGGTCTATCTGTGTAATATACAGGTCGATGTATCAGTATAATATTGCTGCACTATTTTCCTCATGTCAGTAAGGCAGGTCGATGCACTTTGTTTGTGCATCAATACTTGTGCATATCTTCACACACCCACTCATATGATTTGCCTGTTCTTATGAAGCATCTGAGCCTGCGAATTTTTTTTTACTACTTGTTTCACGAGGCACATGATGATGAGATTGTTAATGAATTTCTACCTTTGTTTTGGCAGGAAAAATAAAATCATCAAGGAATAATTCAGATTCATACTCGAACACCTTAGATACATAAAGTTATGAGAAGAAAGGCTAACTCCAAAGTTCAGTTAAAGATAACTGTTAAAGCTTCATTGCTGAGAAGCAACCTCATTGATCAACTGAAGGCAAAATTCCTGATTGTCACGAGGGTTTGAAAGTGCAACTGTTGGGGGCACATGATCTGAAGTGACTTCCCAGTACTTTGGAGATTCCTAATGAAATACTGCTCCATGTGGCTGTAACTTAAAGGATCTTCACCGTTTCATCTGACACATGGCCAAGCATTTCCAAAAATCTTGGGCGGGAGCGTTTCTTCCACGTGCCTAAATCAAATCTTGTGGGGACCTTAAGAACTCACGTTCGCAAGGATAAATAGAGGCCAGAGCTCGAGCGGCGATAAACTCTTGGCATCTGAATCTCTGAGAAGAAAATCTAGAGAGGAGCTACAGAAAAGAGAGAAGGAGAAGCTAGAGGGGAATACGAGAGCCACTGCGAGCCTGAGAATTGAAAATTGGAGGATAAAGCAGCGAGATAGAAAGTAAAGTATTGGAAAAAGGAAAGAAATTCTGAGAGAAGAGAGAGCTTGTGAAGAGTCTGAGTTGGTCTCTACTTCTTTTCAATATAAAGCTCAGCCAATTTCTGCACACTCCAGGCAACCTTAATCGGCAACAATCTAGCTGTCTTCGTCAATCTATCAACCAACAGCTAGATCCCATCAAAGCCCTGCGAAGTCTGAGGCAAACCCACACCAAAATCTGTCGTGACGTGATCCCATTTCCACATCAAAATTTCCAACGACTGAAGCAATCCACCTGGCTTTTGATGCTCGGCTTTAACCTGCTGACAAGGCAAGCACTTAGAGACAAACACATCCACATCTCTTTTTATGCTTGGCTACCAGAACTGTCTTTTCAGATTCTGATACATCTTGGTGGTGACAGGGTGAATAGCAAAACGGGACCCATGGGCTTCAGTCAGAATTACATTTCTTAATTCAGTAATAACTGGAACATACAACCTGTCACGAAAATTGACAACCAACTCATCATCCAATTTGATGTCATGCATCATTATAATGCGGGACAAATCAGAATCAGCCTGTTGAGCTTCCTTAATCTGTTGATAAAGAGTTGAAGTCATAACCAGACTGGCACAAACAGTTGTCATCGAATCAACAGGAATATCCATGCTAATCACCTCACTAGGAAGTTGTTCCCACAATTTCCATTCGCGAAGTAGTAAATGACTGACCTGCACCTTCCTGCTTAGAGCATCAGCTACAACATTCATTTTTTCTGGATGATAGGAGAGAGTGAAGTCATAATCTTTCATATATTCCATCCAGCGACGCTGCCTGAGATTTAGCTCCTTTTGAGAAAACACGTACTGTAAACTCTGATGATCAGTAAAGATTTCAAACTTTTCACCATGCAGATAGTGTCTCCAGATCTTCAAAGTAAAGATCACTGCTACAAGCTCCAGATCATGTGTAGGATAATTCTCTTCATGTTGTTTTAACTGTCGGGATGCATAAGCGATAATTTTACCATGTTGCATCAACACTACACCCAGACCCACTCAAGAAGCATCCGTGCAGACCACGAATCCACCCGATCCTAAAGGTAACACTAGCACTAGAGAAGAAGTCAGAAGCCCTTTCAATTTCACAAAGCTCTACTCACACTGATCTGACCAGACAAACGGTACATCTTTACGAGTCAGTCTAGTCATCGGCGCAGCAATCCGTGTAAAATCTTGAATGAATCTCCGGTAATAACCAGCTAAACCCAGAAAACTCCTGATCTCTATCACAGTCCTCGGTCTCTATCAATCAAGAACAACTTCAATCTTGGCTGGATCCACCACAACTCTGTTACCAGAAATCACATGGCCCAGAAAATAAATTTCTCGAAGCTAGGACTCACATTTACTAAATTTAGTATAGAGCTCGTGATCTCATAGAGTCTGCAGAACGATCCTCAGATGCTGCACATGATCTTCCTCAGAAGTAGAATAAACCAAAATATCATCGACAAAGATCACAACAAATTAATCCAAGTATGGACGAAACACACGCTGCATCAGGTCCATGAAAGTTGTAGCAGCATTGGTTAGCCCGAAAGGCATAACCAAAAACTTAAAATGACTATACCGCGTGCTAAAAGCCATCTTTTCCACACCTGTTTCTCTAATTCTCAGCTGAAAATAGCCAGAACAGAGATCAATCTGAGAGAAAATAGTAGCAGACTGCAACTGATCAAACAGATCATCGATCCTGGGCAGAGGATACTTATTCTTGATAGTCACCTGATTCAATTGCCTGTAATCAATACATAGCCTCAGGCTTCCATCTTTCTTCTTCTTCGGTAGGGTGAGAAAGCCAGCAGATTTCAGTCAAGAAAAAAAAAGGGGGCTGAGCCGGTGATATTTGGCGGAGACTTTCAAATGCAGCAAGGCCGAAATGCACCTTGCATGAAGATATATCTAAACACAGTCATCCAAAGCCTGTGGATATAATCGCACATGGCTCAGTCATTCAAGGAAAATTCAGAAGCTCTCAAACAAATTCAGAGACATTCATTTCATGAAGTTCAGTTTAGATAAATTGGCAGTCCCAGGAAAATTCATGAGTTCAGAAAACACAATGAGCAGAAGTTTACGACAGCTTAGAAAGCTTCAGAAATCATAAAGTACCCATCCTCATCCAGTAGGTTCTGAGCTTCTCTGACTGCTCTGTAATAGCAGGAAGTACCCATGCGTATCTCTCCATATGCACTCACATTAAGCATGCATATTCATGCATGTTCATTCTCATATGTCAGTATAAGCCAACAAGCTTCAAGCTCAATTGAATCTGAAGCAAGAAGATTTCATTCCAAATCTATTGATGAGCAGTGTGGACGAAGACTCAACAACTGGGTTAAAATTCTGGCAAATTTAGCAAGACCAACACTGTTGTCCAACAAGCACTAAAGCTTCTGTCTGCCAAGCGGGTCGACCCGCGATTCACAGCAGGTCGACCTGTGCCTCGCAGCAACTCGGCTTGTCAGCATCCAGCATACTGTTTTCCAGTGAACTAGGCCTGCCTTCCACAGCCGACTTATGGAACCATGTGAGTTCAACAAAAAGGCTGAACCGGCTAAGATGAATTCAAGAAAATTTTACTAAAGCTCCGAGGAAGAATATAAGTGCAAAGGCTGATATTTCATCAAGTGTCATTGAAGGCAGAATATAGGATCTTCTGCAAGGGTTCTAGCGATTAAATCCAATGAGTGCTCAATGCAGTAGCAACCCAAATGCAGTAACCCTATCAGCAGTAGCAGCAGCCAAACCCTTCATTTCAGCTGAGCGAGCTGAAGCCCCGCAAACCTTATGCAATAAACAGTGCAGCTGTTAAAGTTTTCACCAAATCTTCAGAAGTCAGCGGACTTCGGTGCAACTCCAGCGGCAACAGATTGAGCAGCAGCAACAACAGCCATCACATTTGCTGTATCCAGCAGCTTAATATGTACAGCAGCACAGCAGAATCAACAGGCCTTGCAGATACTCTAAGGCTGCCGTGTGGTCAAGCCTATCAGCAGTGACAGCAGTAAACTCCAGCAACTCCAGTGGGATGCAGCAGCAAAATACAACTTGATCCTGGCAATCTGTCAGCCTACACCTTTCACGTTGGCTTTTGGCTTTCTTGGCACCCCCGTCACTACAGTGAGCATGGACTGCATTAAGAACAACTGCGTGAAATACACATGATGAGGTCGAGGCACTACATGGGCAGGTCGATACACTGCCAAGGGCAGGTCGATGCACTACATGGGCAGGTCAATGCAGCTGAAGTAAAAAAAAAACCATTGAGAATGGCAGTCGTTCTAATCTTTTGAACCTTGGGCTTTCCGTCCCTTCTGAACCCATTCTTACCTGAATATCTGATCCTCTTTTTGGCAATTGCTCATGAGCTCCCTTCAGTGCCACCGACTGGGCACACTAGGCTAAAATCATCTTTTCCTTCAAATAAACCCCTGGCCGCTCTGCCCCTTTTCTCTCTGCATATGGGCTATCCTGGAGTCGACTCTAGGAGTCGACTCCTTTTTCCACACTTTCTGCCTGCCTCCCTCAAACATTACCAACACAATAAATGTTACAACAATTAAATGATCCCTACCCAAATAATGATGCACTAATATGGATAATATCTGGAAGAACCTTCTCCCTCATCGTTTGATTTCTGTTGTTGATACCCATAAAAAGGCTGCATATATTCTGTATATTCACTGTAATCAAACAATGATGCAGCCAAGTCATGCATCCCTCTTTGGATCTCCCTTGGAGTATAAGGTTGTTGGCTTGATTGGAATCCATAATCAACATAAGTAGAACCTTGAGGATTGGAAAAGGATGCTGCCCCATAACTGCTACTAGTTATAACTGGATGAAATTGGAATCCTGGTTGAGGACCCCACTCATATATGCCTGCTTCGTGTTGGCCACCTCCATAACCTATTAGATGTCCATAATGGCTTTGTGAATCATATCCTTCTTCACTATGACTATATCCTCTGTCCGTGTCAGCGTGGAAGGAGGAAGTAGGTGCATACATGCCACCGTTAGTAGTTGCACCTGCAGCTACACTGGGATTTTCACTTGGTGCGTCACCATCATCATCATCATCATCATCATCAGAACCATGAGAAATCAATCGCGTTCTAACTTTTGACTCTGTTTTTTTTCTTTTGCTGTGATGAGCTCGTTCATCTTTGAAAGGAGTCTTTTTCCCCGTGGCGTGTCTCACATAAACTTGCTTCATCTACTCAATTGCCGGGTCCTCTCGAGCAACAACATTAGTCCTCTCAGTCATCTCATGCACTGATGTACTTCTTCTTAAGGATGAAGGTGACTTGACCATTCTAGGAGTGACTGATCTGCTATTTGATTCTGAGTATCTACCTCGCTCAATCTCAGGCTGTTGCTCAATGCCCTCAACAAACAAAGACTTTTCCTCTCCCTGGTGCTCATGAGTCACTCTTGGCCTTTTTGTTGATCCTTTGAATTCTGGATCCTTTGGCTCATCTCCATCCAATATACCCTCTGCATTTTCTGTCATCAGGATCAAAAATGGGCTCATCAACTTGTGCTCGTACCTCAACCCAAGACTCTAAGGGATTGTCATCGTCAGATAATGCATCTACATCAATTTGGCCAGTTTTATCATCTGCGACGTGTTTGTCCCTCAATTATTTTCTCAGTTTCATGTTCTTTATTCTCAACCTCATGTTGCAGTGATAGTAAACCAATTTTTTTAGCCGTACAGTCTTTAGCCAATTGTGAACCTTTGAGTGTAGAAGGCTAAACGTGCTCTAGTTCTTTTCACATTGACTTGTTGATGTTGTTTGACTCAGCACCCTAATTGCAATATAAGCCAATCCGTTACTGTCAAAATCCCTATTGTTCACCATTATCCACTAGACAGCTATTCCACCAACTATAAATAAATAAATGTAAGATGTAAATGAAGATCAATTCTTCATTATATACTAATACATCTTGACTCAATTTAAGCACAAAGATTTATTATACCTGGGCTCACTATTCTCACAACGTATTGTAATTGTGAGTCAGAATATGTCTCAGTCCTCAATCTATAACAGTCTATCTATATGATAAAGTAACAAATTAATATAAGTAATTAAGTAAATTCTTTTCCTCCTATGGATTGATAAAATCAATAAAAGCCAACTTGTAGCTCGGTTAAAGCCTCTTTTCTGGTCTCCTCGATAAATGACCAATGACTTTTAAGATACTTTGAAGCACCTTGCCATCAACGTTTGCATTGACATTTTACATAAATCGATAGTTGTGGAAATAACCCCCGTCCCGGACCGCGACCGGGTCGGCCGGGTCGACCGGGTCGGCAAACCTTGCTCACGACACAGAAAGGTGCTCCATGCAAATACGTGTTTGTCAGTGGGTATTTTGAAAATCGTTTATGCAAAGAAGAGTATAGTGGCAAATTGCGTCACCTCTTTATTTCCCCCTCCTCCGCCTTCGGCAGTCCCGCTGCTCCTCCCTTCTCCCCGGTCACCCCTCTCGTCGCCGCTGTCGCCGGCGTCTCTCCTCCTCTACCATCTTCCCGTACACCTCCATGGCGTTCAAGAAGATCAAGGTCGGGAACCCCATCGTCGAGATGGACGGTGAGCACCCTCTACCCCTCCTCTTCCTCCTCCGATCGCTGACGCTTCCTCTGTTTCTTCCTCCGGCCGGCTTTCGGTCCCCGTGCATCGCGTTCTTTTGATCTTCGAGAACATCCTAGCATTTTAGGTGTGCCGGTGGAGTGTTATGTCGAAAGGAACATTAGACTTCGGATCAGTTGTTGGATCGCTTCAGTAGCCAAGTACGGTTCCGCGTTCTGTTTGAAACCAGATCAATCGAAATCGGCGAAGTGGTGGTGCCGATTTTGAGAAGTAGAGAGCTCACTGTGTCGAATTCTCTGCATCACTGGCATTTCCTTGATGCGATGTGTTGGTTGCTCATCATAGATGGAATATATAATTGGAGAGTTTTTTTCCAATAAATTCATGGTTTTGCCGACTAAGCTAGTGTAGAGCTGTAAAGTTGTTGTTTCAGCAACTAGTATTTGGAATGGGATGGTCGTTTTTTTATTGCATTTTAGTCAATTTAAGACTCTTGGTCATTTGTTGTTCTATGCTTGTTAACATTGGCTTGTTGTTCCTTGTGTAAATTTAGGCGACGAGATGACTCGTGTCTTCTGGAAATCTATCAAGGATAAGGTCAGTGTGATGGATTCTTTTCGTTTGCAGCCCTTCTTTTTCCTTCCTCTATCTTCAAGTGATGGACATACAATAATCTGTCTATCGACTGATCAATTGTGCAGCTGATTTTCCCATTCTTGGACTTGGATATAAAGTACTTTGACCTAGGGCTTCCCAACCGTGATGCTACGGATGATAAAGTAACAGTAGAGAGTGCAGAAGCTACACTCAAGTAAGCCTTGTACTGTTATTGGAATGTGCTCGATTTCCATTTGGATGTGATGGGACTATAAAACACATAAAGCTATGTCTGCTTTCTTCATCTTTCTACTAGGGGCTTGGGCATGCATGTTGGTCCTCTCAGAACAGTACATGATTTGGTTTATTGCTGTTTATCAATTAGTGAAAGCAATTCAAGGAAAAACCTTTGGATGTTGTAGTTCTAGATTTCTTGGTTTAATTGAGTGGCTTGCCCCTTTACATATCTAAGATTCTATGCGAACAGGAAAAAATTTATTGCAGGCAGCAATATTCACCTATGTAGTCAGAGGCATGCCTAGGCGCTCGCCTAGGCGTTTGACGCGGTCCCAAACCGCCTCGCTTTCACCTCAAATGCCTCACTCTAAGTCTTCTTCTTCTTTTGGTTCAGTCTTGGTTTAAACCTCCTTTATTAAAATCTCACCTTATTTGTATGTATGCATTTTTGCCTCAAATCTTAATGATTGTTATTTTTATTGAAAATCTTGATTGTATGTATGTATTTTATTTTATTTTTGGACATATATTTATATTCCTTGAATTGTACATATATATTTTTAATAAAACGTCTCAAACCCCTAGGCCCTCACAGAAGAGGACATTCATAAAATAACTTTTCAGAGTAGGTATGGTCATTATTAATTTACTGTTATGTCTTTTTGATTAACAAATGCCCATGCCGTCTTTATGCAGTTGATGAACAGCATTTACAGGCCATATTTTGACCAATTTGTTGTGGTCTTTATTGATGATATTTTAATATATTCAAAATCTGAAGAAGATCATGAAATACATCTGAGGAAGGCATTACAAATATTGAGGGAGAATAAGTTGTACGCCAAATTTAGCAAGTGCGAGTTCTGGCTTGAAGAAGTATCCTTCTTGGGCCATATAGTCTCAAAAGATGGGATTTTTGTGGACCCTGCAAAGGTTAGAGTCATGAAGAATTGGGAATGACCAACAAATGCAACAAAGATTCAAAGCTTCCTAGGTCTAGCTAGTTCTTACCGATGTTTCATTAAAGACTTATCAAAGATTGTGGTACCACTCACTAGGCTGACTGGCAAGGAAGTACAGTACGAGTGGAGTGAAGACTGTGAGACGAGTTTCCAAACTTTGAAGGATCACTGCTCCAGTCTTAGCACTACCAATAGAAGGAGAAAGGTACGAGGTATATACTGATGCTTTTGGTATTGGCCTCGGATGTGTACTAATACAACAAGGAAGAGTTATTGCATACTCTTCCTGACAGTTGAAGAAACATGAAGAGAACTACCCGGTGCACGACTTAGAGCTGACAGCAGTAGTATTTACCTTAAAGATCTGGAGGCACTATCTCTACGGAGAACTATTCACTGTGTACTCCGATCACAAAAGCCTCAAGTACCTATTTTCCCAAATGGAACTAAATATGAGGCAAAGGCACTGGCTTGAATACCTCAAAGATTTTGACTTCACTATTTAATACCACCCTGGTAAGGGAAATTTCATGGCAGATGCCCTTAGTCGAAAGTCGAGAGCAATATTGGCCAATTGTATGATTCAAGAATAGAAGTTGCTGGAGAAATTCTCTGAACTCAATATAAGCACAAATGAGAAGAACGGGTGCATTACTCTATCCCATATAAGTCTACATCCAGATTTATTGCCTGAAATTAAGAAGTTACAAGAAGAAGATCCTGCCCTAGTGGAAATAAAGGACAAGCTGGATGAGAGACTCGATTTCAAGCTGGCACCCGATGGTAGATTATAATTCCATGAACGGACATGTGTACCAGACTGTCCCGAGTTGAAGAAGAAGGTTCTTGAAGAAGCTCATAGATCGAGGTACACGATCCACCCTGGAGCCACTAAGATGTACCAAGACTTGAAAAGAACTTTCTAGTGGCCTAATATGAAAAGGGAGGTAGCGGACTTCGTATCTCGCTGCCTGACTTGCCAACAAGTGAAGGCAAAACATCAAAAACCCGCTGAAAAACTACATCTGTTGGATATTCCCAAGTGAAAGTGGGAAGACATTGGCATGGACTTTATCATGGGTTTGCCCAAGTCTAGGGGTGGACATGATGAAATTTGGATAATTATCGACCGTCTAACTAAATCGGCTCATTTCTTGCCCATCAAGAGCCGATGGTCAGTTGATATCCTTGCTGCCTTGTATATCAAAGAGATGATCAGATTGCATGGAGTCCCTGTGTCAATCATATCCGACCGAGACCCACGCTTTACTTCTCATTTCTAGAAGAGTCTACAACACTCTCTGGGGATGAAACTCAACTTCAGCACTGCTTTCCATCCCCAGACAGATGGACAGACCGAAAGGACAAATCAAGTTGTTGAATCCCATGCACCTACTTCCTCTTCCCCTCATAGCTTTGCATCACAGCTCTACAAGTCCACTGACTTAGGCATCGAAGTGTTTTCCCCAGAGAACCATCCCTGGGCCCCTTAATTTATTTCCCTTTCTTGCAGTTCATGGTCATCTTCTCCGGTTCAGGACCAGCATGAGATCACGCCTCTTCAAGTACCTCCCCTATCCGTCACTGTGGCTACGATAGGTCGTCAAGTACTACCTCCTCGTATCCCTCGCCGCTGATCGGCAACCTAGAAATCCAAAACAGAGACCACAAGTCCAGTGATGTCTCTCCCTCTATAGTAGCCACTGTGTTTCAATGGAAATTGAAGCGCTCCATCAGCCACTACAATAGCCCAGTGTAGCATGGGTACGCATACAAGGCGGCAGTCACCGCGTACCTGATCTCAGCCCAGTCCAACAGCACCCGATAGTGATGGATAACCCCCATTAGCCACTCAGTAGCACCCAGGAGGTAGTAGTGTGACAAAATCACGGCCCAGCGATCATACCAGCTCGTGACAGTCTACCTCATAACTCCGTCCAGCATGCTATGATCATCATATCCCTCTCGAGCATACTGCAAGCCCGCCGGCTCCAGCACCAGTCTGGCAGTCCCTTCTGTCTCAATGCGATGGTGACTATGCAAGTCCCAGGAAGCGAGCCCCAGTGGACCAACTCTAACCCCTGATCGCTCTACCCTGCCAAAGAACCCCAGGCACTCAACACTGGAAAATTGGCCCTGCCTCCAGTAGTCCTCTGAGAAGCTAGGGTAGCTATAGAAGGCTACGCCATGCAGGCTATCCCTGTTGATCAAGATGGCCCACTCAAGCCGACGAGGGGCTCCAGAAATCCATGAGCCATCCTCCTCTATGCCAGGCGAAACATAGCTTTGGAGAAACTCAAACAAGTGCCGATCTAGGGGGAACTCCAACAGATACCCTCCGCTCCTGTCATAGGTGTACATGACATCGGCCTCCTGAATCCTAGCCACCTCCACGGTCCCGACTCTAGTGGCTCTCTCCCCAAGGGGACCCTCAGCCACTACTGTATGTCCACTGTCCAGCTGCTCTGTGCTGGCCACGGTAACCACTAGCGGGCCCAGAGGAGGGAGCTATCGATCAGTCCTCCACACCTAGTGATCCTCCTCTCGGGCCATCCACCTTGGGACCCATCCATCTCTGCCAAAGCGCACCATAGCTGCAAAACAAGGCGTAGAAAAATGGTCAGAACACCGGCAAATCACCAAGCGCAACAACAGTAAAAGCATATGAAATGTCAAAATAGAACTACAATAGCCCAGAACAGGAGTCTCACGGGCTGTACGCCCTCATCTCTGCCTCCGACGCATGACCCGTGGGGGGCATTTGTTGTACCCGGGCTATTCCTCGACAAAATCACGAGAAATAACGGTTCAGGCATTTTACCGAACACCTTCAAGGCGCAAGCCATCCGGCCCTCCCTACAGCCCTGCGGGTCCCTGCAAGGGCCCTGACCAGCTTCCCGCAACATGCGGCGACACCAGCATTTGTCCGGGATCAACTCCAACCACTAACATACATGCCTTGCCCATATCCTGCATCGCTGCCTGGGCCAACCCAGGGGTGCCCCGATGACGAGCCACGCCACGTGGCACTCAGAAAAAGGGGCCAAGGGTGTAACACCCGTAGTTTTAGCAGATCCTTAGTGGTTCGGATCTAGGTTCCATCTGTTGAATTCTGACTATTTTTAGAGATTTGTTATCTATTGTAGGGTGATTCTAAATATAACTTTGGGAACAACTTATTCTGCAGTTTCATGTATCTCTATAGAAGCAACATCACAAGAAATTTGTCAATGACGTCAATGTATTCTCTGGACGACATGATTATTTGCAGGAGCTTGAACAGGAAAGGAGTGCAAGATCAGAATTGGAAAAGATTCATCTAGAAAAGTCTGTTACTGCACAAGGCCCTGCCACGAAGCACTCTGTTCCCTATGTGGAAAATGGTAACATTTTCTGGCTTTTCCTTTATTTGGATCCGTAGCTTATTCTTTTCTGAAAACTAATGCGAGATTTATTATCTACTACTTTTTAAGGAAGTATCTCCATCCGAAGGCTTTCTAGTGCTGGGAGTTTAGGTAGCATGGAGGAAAGCTTTTTTCTTCAATCACCTCTTGACTCCTCTGATGGTGCCCTCTTTGAGAGGAGAAATCCTAGTGAAACAGCCATGTCCTCTTATTTCTTGAAGAGTATGACTCCAAATGCATTTGAAGCAATGCTTCGCCAAAAGGATGGTGAACTGGCATCTTATGTCTCTCGCTTGGTATGTATTGTTTCGTCTTTTATTTTTTTTTAAAGTTTTCTTCATTCAGGTGCCTAACTGAAATATGACCAGGTTGAGGCATAATCACCTATGTGCTTCCATGGTAACAGGAATGATTCTAGTACTCGTAATGAATGTGAATATATCCTTCAACATTGAATCATGAAACATGGCATTGACTCTTACGGCCTTTCCCACCTGAGCATCTTAACATTTTGTCCCCTTACTGTATGTTGCCTTTCCTGTGCAGAAGTTGCAGTGCATGCTTTGCTAGTAATTAGACCCTTGGCTTTCGACAGTGTTCTTTGTCAATTCCCTGTTTCCACCATCCTGCCCCTGCAGATCCCTCTCCATACTTTCCTGTCCACCAGTACAGGTCTTCCGACCCTGCTATCATTATCTTTAATCACAGTTGGCCCATTTCCTCCATCCTAGTCTGCTACTAACCTCTAGACTCATTTCCCACCCTCCTGCCTGGCTGGCTAGCTGCTTCTGAATCTGTGCCATGAAGGACTGGGCATTCTGCCCGTATCATTTAGAAACTTGGTTTGGTCATAAGACCCTCATCTGTCAGAGTGAAGATTGGAGAAGCATGTCTTTTAGCCAGTCATCGTATCAACTCCTATATATAATTGCACACTTTGTTATGTGCCTTTCATGAAGTTCACAGGAATGAATACTCTGATAGGTGTGGATTTCAGTGGCTGTTTCACATACACAAACATATGGATAGAGATTTGTTCTTGAGTTCCTGAATGACTTGGGGATCCATGACACGCCATCTTTTGAGAGATGGACAATGTTTCTTCTTTATTTTATAAGATTGAACTTTCCTAATTATGTATTCAACTGAGATGTTATGTTTCTTTTAGACCTCACTGGAGTCTATCCGTGATTCTTTAGCCGAGGAACTGGTCAAAATGACTGAGCAGGTAAGCTTTCACACTTCATTGTTGCTACTGTCACCCTTCCACTTTTATTCTTTGCCCCACTCATTCTGGAATTTGTACTTAATTTTCAGTGTGAAAAATTACGAGCAGAGGCAGCTCTACTGCCTGGAATACAAGCAGAGCTAGAAGCACTAAGGCGAAGACATTCTTCTGCGTTAGAGCTTATGGGTGAGCGTGATGAAGAGGTGCATATACACTCCTTCCTCTTTGCCAGTCACTTTCAATTTCAACGGTGCAGCTGCCTGGGACGGCGTACCCTGACGGGCCTCCTCCTTTTCTTGCATGAACTTGACGAGGTTGGGGACGCCATCAGACTCTTTTATCGGCTGAAATGGGTCACCATCGGTAGAGCCTGGAGTTTGTTAACTGGTGGGGCTGGAGAGTCGCTGACTCCCTCAGCTGGCCAGGGTCCCTGCGGGCGTTCCTACCTCTCTACACGGGACCGCAGAAACTCCGCGATTGAGGGGATGCCCTGGCTCTTCGGCTTCTCGGGGTAGAGACCCACCGGTGGGGGGATTTCGGCGCCTCGTACCTCAGGTTTGGGGATCCGGTACGGTTGCTCGCCTCTGAGCATGATGTTGCGGCTATTGTGGGGAGGGCGGCCCCATTTCTTCCCTGACCGGGTAGCATGTTAGGAGGTGGATGCCTCGGCCTGACTCACTTTCGGTATGTTGTAAGGTGTTTCTTCTTCCTCCCCGTCCAGCGAGAGGGCGGTGTCGAATAGTGCCTCGAGGGTATTACAGGCGATGACGACCTCCTTCTTCTTCTTGTTTCTGGGCCTTCTTTTCTTCTTTTTCTTTTCTCCCACGGTCGGAGACCGCTCTTGGGGGAGTTCGCCCCACAAGGGAGGCTCTTTCTCTGCTCTGGTCTCTACCTCGGGGGCCAGCTCGAGACCCTCGAACTCCTCCCAGGGGACATATTCCTTCAGCTCGACAGGTCGGATCTCGGGCTGTTCATATTCTTCAAGTCCGTCAATGATGGCTTGGAGCCTTTCGATCGCTGGACTGACTTCTTTATGGATCCGCACCGAGACGTGCTCTTTCCTATTGAAGGTAGGCCGCCTCATGACCAGTCGAGGGGCCGTATCGTGCCAGACAGGGTTCACCGGCGACGGTGCTGGCCGAGGAGTGACACCCCTAACATGAATTGTTGGGGTAGGCTAAGGAGCCGATCTTCTTCTATTTCTCTTCAGTGCAGGCTGCCAACCCACTTGATCCTGGGCGGGCGCTACCATGACGGCTTCATAAGTGGCGCAGGTGCTGGCCTCCGCCCATTCTTCCGACAATTCTTGATATAAGGATATCATGTTGGCCGATGACGGCGTGCTGGGCATCTCATGCGGCTGTGGAGGGTCCACCTTGTGCTCCCCCATATCTTGCTCCCCTTTCCTTATCAAGGCCCCAATGACGTCCTTGAAAACATAGCAGTCTTCGATGGTATGCCCCAGCATCTGGTGGTAGTGGCAGAAATGGGGGTCATCCTTCTTCTTCATGTTACCGGGCCTCTTTGGCTTTGGCAACGTGATTTTGTTGTAACTGGTCGCCCACTCGAATAGGAGTCGAGACTTATCTTGGGAGAAGGAGTACAGTTTGATCCTTATCTTCTCCCTCAGTGGGGGACCTTCCCGCCGTTCTGTGGGACTGGGCGGTGGAGGGCCTGCAACTGCTTTGGCTTTTTCTTTTTGTTTCTCGAAAGCCTGGAAGTCCAACGCGTGAACCTCTGATGGCATCGGCTTCTTTTCGGCTTGCCTCGCCCTTTGGCTTGGTGCTGCAGGGGTGGAAGAGTATCAGGCGAGGAATGCTTCGATCTCAGCCACCATGTTGTTCAGACGATCGAAGGTCTTGACCTCAGCACCGATCATTCTTTCAAGGATTTCCTTCTTCAAATTTTGTTTACAGATTTGCACTGCATCCTCCTGGTGCGGGGGGCGCCTGCACCTCATGCTGAGATTCCTCCACCTTTTGATGAAGTCGAGTGCCGACTACAAGCAACTCCTGCTCGAATACAAAGACTGCTTCGCCTAGACATATAAGGAGATGCCAGGGCTAGATCCCTCCGTAGCGTAGCGGAGCACGAGCTAGCCATATCTCTCTCGACAACTCCCGTCAAATAGCCACAACGGCACATGCGCCATGAGCTGGAACTCCAGGTCTCTGCCGAAGTCAATAGGATGGTGGAGGTCGACTTCATCGAGGCATGCATCTATCTGATCTAGCTCGCCAACATTGTCCCAGTCAAGAAGAAGAGTGGTCAAGTATGCATTTGCGTCGACTTCAGGGACCTCAACAAAGCCTGTCCGAAGGATGACTTCCTAGTCCTGATCACAGAAATAATGGTCGACATGACCACCTGTCATAAAGCTCTATCTTTCATGGACGGGTTGTCCGGTTACAATCAGATCTAGATGTCCCTCAAGGAAAAAAATCACACAGCCTTCAGGTCCCCCAAAGGGATCTTCAACTACAAGTGCATGCCCTTTGGTTTGAAGAACGTCGGTGCTACATACCAGAGGGCCATGACCAGAATATTCGACGAGATGCTGTACAATATCGTCGAATGCTATGTTGATGATCTCGTCGTCAAGACTAAGAGGTGGGAGGACTACTTGCATGATCTATGCTAGGTCTTCGAGGGTCTCTAGTAATATGGGCTTAAAATGAACCCTATGAAATGCACCTTCGGTGTGTCCAACGACAAGTTCCTCGATTTCATCATCTGATATCGGGGAATCGAGGTGGATCCCAACAAGATCAAAGCGATCCGGGAGCTCCTACCACCAAGTAATCTCACTGAGCTTAGGTCATTCCAAGGAAGACCGACCTACATTTAGAGGTTTATCTCCAACCTCTCCGGTCGATTTGTGACTTTCAGTAAACTTATTAAGAAAGATGTCTCGTTCGTATGGGACTCGGAGTGCCTGGCAGCTTTCGAGCAAATCAAGGAGTACCTCCTCACTCCTCTGGTCCTGAGGGCACCAGTCAAGGGTAAACCTCTCATACTTTATATCACTGCCATGGACGCCTTGTTAGGGGCTCTGTTGGCACAAGTCAATGAGGAAGGCAAAGAGTAGCCGCTCTACTACCTCAGCCAGAAGCTGATCAGTGTTGAGTACCGCTACTCCCCCATAGAGAAAGTCTGCTTGGCATTGTTATTCACTATCAAGAAGTTGCGGCACTACCTCCTGTCCCATCTAGTCGAGCTCATATCCAAGCATGACCCCCTCAAGTATGTCCTCAGGTAGCCTGTCCTCTCAGGTCAACTAGGAAAATGGGCCCTCCTGCTGATGGAGTATGACATTACTTATGTCCCCAGAAAAGCAATCAAGGGACAGGGCATGGCTAAATTATTAGCAGCCCATCTAGTACCGAATGATTCACCTCTCAACACGGAGCTCTCGGACGAGGAGTCCCTCGCTCTCCAACCACAACAACCGGTCGAATAGAGTGGAGTTGTCTTGCATTATTGGTAGCAAGATGCCCTTACAGACAATCTATCTTTCTGAAAGTTGTACTTTGATGATGCTTCCCAAGGAACTACCCGGAGCAATCAGGCGTCATGGCAAGTGTCGGCATCATCTTCTTGACTCCTCAGGGTGGAGTCTTGTACAACTCTTGTGCCCTCATGAAGTGCCTGACCAGCAATGAAGCCAAGTATGAAGCTCTAATTATTGGGCTTCAGATGGTTCTCGACAGGGGCATCAAATGCCTCAAAGTCTACGGAGACTCTCAGCTAAGCGTAGGTAAAATTCGTGACTACAGGACAGTTTTATTGTAGTGTTGGTTTGAGCATATGCTACACTATCAAAGTCTAATGGGTTTATTTTCGTTATTTGTTGATTAACTTGTAGGAACTTCATCACCGACTCACAAAGCTCCTCGCTCTTGGCCAACCGAGAGCGAGGACAGGAAGAACCCACATTCTCCCATTTTGAAGACATTGTGATCATCCTATCCCTGTGAGGCTCAAGTATAAGTCTCTGGTGATCGCACCATCTCTTTCTTTCTAACCTGTGCACTGTAGGCCTAGGTCGTAGCATATTGGAGACGCCTACACACTCTTTTCGGCACCTACACACCCCTATACCCTTGTTTACTCTTGAACCATTTGGGCATTCGTGGGGTTGATCTAGCGGAGTGAGTGCCACCGGATTAGTTGTAGTCAACTTGATCCAACGTGCTACACCCCCACTGGGTTCCCCTTCTCCTTGTTTGCCGCTAGATCATGGGGGATCTCCCCCATGTGCCATAGCCACCAGATCATGGGGCATCTCCCCCCTTTTGCCATAGCCGCTAGATCATGGGGCATCCCCCCATGTGCCATAGCCGTCGGATCATGGGGCATCTCCCCCATTTGTGATAGTCATCTGATCATGGGGCATCTCCCCCATGTGCCATAGATGCCAGATCATTGGGCATCTCCCCCAGTTTACGATAGCCGCCGGATCATGGGGCATCCCCCCCATGTGCCATAGCCGCCAGATCATGCGGCATCTCCCCCATTTACGAAAGCTGCCAGATCATGTGGCATCTGCCCATTTGTCAAGCCTCCGGATCAAGGGGGACCTCCCCCATTTGTCAAGGCTACCAGGTCAAGAGGTATTTCCCCACTTGTGAAGGACGCCGAATAAGAGGTTTTTCCAGGTGAAGGTTACCGTATCACCTTTCAATTCCTGTGGATTTCAGCTTCGGTTTGACTAATCCCAGTTCTAGTAGGGGTTTGCTGAGTCCTCACAGCATGATCCCTAATCAACAAGAGGGGTACAAATGGATTGATTGCATTCCGCTCATTTTCGGTTGTGATCCTGCCATGGGTCATGGATGAACATTATATTCCAAATCTTTCGCCTGCACATGTCATTGATCCATTGTCGCATGCATCTACTTTTATCCCATTTGTTTCCATATCTCTCGATTTTTTTGATCACCCTACCAGTGACGGGGGTTTGGCATGACCTCTGGTGACCCCAATAGGGGGCACAGAATATCATCACTCCATTGAGGGCTCCTTGTCCACAGCCACTCATACCAAATCATGAATAAGGGCTACTCTCTCCCTGAGTGAACATGAACTACCCCAGTGGCGAATAGTGCCCTGATATCCTTAGACCCACCAACCCATGGTTATACTAGCACTTCCCTAATCCTCCATGTATATGTCATGGTGCCGAAATGGGTCAACACCCTTGGTAGAAGATGTTTGAGAACCCTTGGGTGACACGGGCATCCTAGTAGGTGAGTCCTCAGAGATCCGCCACCCGCTATAGGGTCTGCACTGTCGTTCTGACGTGCCTATCTTTTATGGAGTCTATCTCAGTCAGCTTTGGATGGGCCTCCTATACATCTCCCCCAACATGTTCTGGGGCAGGGGAAGATACTTCTGAAATTCCCTTAGAACTTTGAGTTTCAATTTCTATCCTGTATTGTGTTTTCCCTAGCCTTTCACTCAATTTTTATCCCTTATGGTGGTAAAGGCTCCATTACTTGGTTGCTCCACATACACGTCCTCTTGGATATAGCCATTCAAAAAGGCACTTTTAACATCCATTTGAAACAATTTAATATTGTTGCAACATGAAAATACTAATAAGACCATCACTACCTCGAGTCTTGCTACAAGAGCAAAAGACTCATCAAAGTCAATCCCAAGCTCTTGGCTGTAGCCTTTGGCTTCTAGCCTGGCCTTGTTCCTAGTTACCACTCCTTGATCGTTTATTTTGTTTCGAAAAACCCACTTGGTTCTAATCACTGAGTGGTTTCTAGGACATGGCACAAGGAACCACACTTTGTTCCTTTGAAACTAGTGTAGTTCTTCTTGCATAGCCATGATCCATGGCTCACCTTTCAAGGCTTCTTCTATAGCGTGAGGTTCAAATTGGGAAAGTAATGCATTGTAATCTTGATTTTCAACTTCCCTGAAGGAGGCTCGTGTTCTTGTTCTATCTTCTACATTGTCGATCACATTCTCCGGCAGATGGTCTTTTGTAAATGTCCATTGCCTTGGCAGCTGCTATTCAACTTGATCTTCTTGATTTTCATCATCTTCTTGTGGTTCTTTAGCTTCTTGCTTCTCAGTTTTTCTTTCCATCTTCCCGATATCACCACCATTTAACTCATCATCCTGCAAATCAGATTGTTCATTAGTTCTTTTGGAAGATGATTCATCAATAATAACATGGGGACTTTTCTTAACTACAAGAGTTCTCAAGTTATACACTCGATAGGCTCTTGAGCTAAGAGAGTACCTAAGAAATATACTTTTGTCACTTTTGGGAACAAATTTTGCCAAGTCCACCTTACCATTGTTATGAATGTAGCATATGGAGCCAAAGGGTCTGAAATAAGAAATGTTTGGCTTCTTACCTCGATATAGCTCATAGGGGGTTTTCTTCAACAATGGTCTTACCATGGCACGGTTGATTATGTAGCAAGCAATGTTCACTGCTTCAGCCTAAAAGTACCTCAGCAGATTGTTCTCATTCAGCATGGTTCTCGCCATCTCAATCAGCATTCTATTCTTCCTTTCAACAACACCATTCTGTTTGGGAGTTCTTGGTGCGGAGAAGTCATGCGTATAGCCTTGAGCTCTACAAAAGTTGTTGAACTCATGGTTATCAAATTCCTTACCATGATCGCTCCACACGGCTTTGATGCAACACCCCTTTTCATTCTGAACCACCCTACAAAATGCTTCAAACTCCGTTAGGGCATTATTTTTATGAGAAAGGAAGTAAACCCAACAAAATCTTGAGTAATCATCCACAATTATAAAACAATACAATTTACCACCTAAGCTATGTGTTTTGCTTGGTCCAAAGAGGTCAATGTGGATTAACTCAAGGGGTCTCGATGTGGTCACATCATTTTTGCACTTGAATGATGTCCTTGTTTGCTTGCCCCTGCTGTACGCCCCACATACTCCTTCATCAACTACCTTCAGTTTAGGCAAACCAACCACTAAGTCATTCCTAGACAATTTTAGTAAAATATTAAAGCTAGCATGCCCAAGTCGGTGATGCCAAAGCCAAGTGTCATCACTGTTCCTTGCAACCAAACATAAATTTTTATGAGATACATCATTCAAATCTATTATATATACATTGTTATACCTAAAGCCAATGAATTTTATCTCATGAGTGATTTTATTTACAACAGTATAGTGATCAGAATCAAAAGTCACATTGCATCCTTTATCACAAAGTTGACTTATACTCAAAAGATTGTGATGCAAACCTTCGTAAATATATTCTTTTATTCCTATTTAGCCTTCAAAATTGTCGGGCGTTACACCACCAATGATCCCCACCGAGATACTCTTAGTACATTCATATTATCATCCAACACCAAGGAGTTACATTCTCCCGTGGGATCCACAACCCACGTGTTCTCGGAACGAAACTGTTCTCCAGGACCGTTGTCCATCGTCATTGCCATCTTGGCACACGACCTCTTTTGTGGCACCTTCTTACACTATAAGTCCAATGGGTAGATGCAGCAATACGTATATATGCGCGTTAACCTGAGGATGGGAGGACATTGGGACTGCTGACAAATCCACCATGAATTAAACAAATTAATCCACGACAAACCTTCCGCTATGATACCACTTGTTGGATAACCTCTCTCTCTCTCTCACACACACACATAACAAATATATAATAAATTCAGAGTTAGAGGACGTATCTCGCAATAGAAATAAGACGTACACACATATCAGGGGAAGCAGAAGTAGAAACACGTGCATACTTTCGTCATCTGAGTACAAGATCGACTACCAGAGTCGACCCCTATCCATGAATTATCGTGGAGTCATACTACTAGAGTCGACTTCAAGGATCCACACTCTAAATTTGGAGATTATAGTGATGCACTCTTTTGGTGATGCAGACCACAACTATCACGAGATTGGGACAACCCATGACTACAATCATAAATGATGTCGACTCACTGAAGCACTATCCTCGTCGTTCCGTCTAACGCATAGAGAAAAAAGATGAGGAGAGAGGAGTGAAGAGAGATCGAGAGTTAGGGCCACAGCCGTCAATGACGTTATGCTCTCAAGCTTCTCTTTCTACACACACATGCACTCAATATACGCTCGCTCACTCTCCCTCTTCTATATCACCTCATGCACATAGCTTGGTCAATGCAGATGAACTCCATGGACACGACCCAGAGAGATCTCCTGTCAAACTCCATCGCGATCCTCATCGAACCAGCATGGTGCCACCATACATAAGCCCATCCATACCCCTTAAACAACTCCCATGGGGTATTTATAGGGAGAGGAGAGAGGGAGGTGAAAGCAGTGAGTGGAGGTAGTGGAAGTGGAGGAAGAAGAGGGAAAGAACGAGAGAACACGAGAGAGGCAGAGAAGAAGCGAGTGGCGCGTTGCGCTAGAGCGCATCCGGCGCGTGCGGCCCAATGGGCATTAAGCCCGTTAACAAAAAAGAAGCAATTCTTTAGTGATGTACTATTGCAAATGAATATTTTCTCTAGAATTGATACATTCTTACTCTACCCTTGTCTCTGTTTATAGTGATGGAATGAGCTAAGTGGAATAACTAAGATTTGTCTGACGTTTGTCAAATACAGAATTGAAGTGCCGGAACGTTTGGCAAAACGAGAGTACGTGGTCAGACGGTTTAATTCTACATGCGGCGATAGAACAGGAGAGAAGAGGGTGGTTATTCTATAGCTAGCGACATTGAAACCTCCCTTTATTAATCCAGGCTCTAGGCTGCCATTTATCAAACAGAAAATCTAGTCACAAAGACATGCGTGACATGGCTTAATTTCCTCGTGTAGTCTCCAACGGAACCAAGGAATGTGATGGAGGCTGGATATTGTTGAAGTGAGACACCAAAACATATCATAAAATTACTGCATTTCAAGAATATTATGATATTCTGCAGCTTTTACACCATTTTACCTCTGAACATACTAACAGACTCTTAAGGAAACAATTATATATCAAAAAAGCACGAGACAGTATCCTGAAGAGAGTAGTTCAAGGCTTCAGATGATAGAAATAAGCCATTTAAATTGCTGAATATCACAAGAAATGTCCAAATGGGCTTAAAATAAATAATATGGGCCACAAAATATTGGAATTAGGCCTAAATAAATAACATGGGTCAAAGGAATGGTCGAATTAGTGAAGAAATGTCCAAATGAGCTTAAAAGAAGTAGAATGGGCCAATGATTGGGTGACCCGACGGCCACCATGACCCGGTGGCCAGGGCACTCTTGGTGCCACCGCGTAGCTCCCCGCCTTCTGCCGCCGTCCCAGTAATGGCCCTCGACCCATATAAATCCCATAGTTCGAACGCCCTAGGGCATAAGATGAAGAAGAGGTGACGAAGGAGAGGGAACAACAATCAGCAACGAAAGAGAGAAGAGAGAGTGGAAAGAGAAGAGAGATCCTGAAGGGAGGATATAGAGAGAAAGATCGAGGCTGCTACGAAGGTGGGTTTCACCGCCGAATAATGCCCGTCCTGGGCTACAGCTGTGGGGATGAGAATTTTATTAATTGGGTGTTGGTTAAGTTTATTTGATCTGCTTATTTATTTACGTAGGTGTGCTAGTTACTGAGTGACGAGTTTATTGTGCACACCCTCTGACTAATTAGATAATAGTGGGTGATCGTGTCGGGACTAAAAGTCTGTCATACTATAAAGGTTATGACGTTAATTATGCCCTTCCGAAGAAGGACAATCCTTGATTAATTGCCAGGATAAAGTAGTCACCGGGGCTAAATGAATGCAGATGAATGCGAGTGACAGAAACGATGCTCATTAAGTGAGAGGGATGTTTGAGCATGCATTCAAACATATAATGTCATAGTATTTATTAGATTGACTTATGGTACATGGCGGAGGGCTTAGATCCGAAGATCACCTCATGCATGATGAGGGCTTCCAGTCAGACTTTATCTGACGTGCTACACGTCATCATTTGATATACCGATGGGTCGGGCAGGTAGGCACACATAGCATGATAGATATATGTATGTGTACATAAGGAGCATTTATTATGTGAGGCAAGATGTAGAACCTACACCTAAGCATATGCCATTGCCGTATGGATTCCTGATACGTGGCGGAGAACATAGATCTAAGGATCACCATCACGCATAGTGATAGCTTCCAACTGGACGTAATCTGACTTTCTATAAATCACCATTTTATATATCGACTGACCGTAGCATATGAGCATGCATAAGGGTAGGTGTGCCCATGTCTACGCACACATGTGCAATAACATGCACGGATTTAATTTGGTAAAGTTATTGTCTACTATCACCTTGTGATTTCCATAGATACAATGCCCCTTTTTATTTAATATTTTCTTCTTGTCCGTCTGGGGCATCAATGCCACTCTAGTGTTTATTTCTTTTATTGTTCAATATCGATCATCCATTGTTGTTAAAATACTTAACTGATGCTTAAAAGAAAGTAAATGGCGAAACTATGAAACGAGTGTACATTTCAGCAACAATCTCCCCTTTTCCCTTGGATGTGTCGGGAGGATGCATATAGGAGGTTTGTCCACAAAGGACTGAGACGAACTCCGAAAGAGTCGGTCATGCTACAATAACAGCCCAGACCACGTAATGGATGGCGAACCTCTGAGGATCGCCCATCAGAAGGCCTGCACTATCCAATGATTGCCGACTATATCAACCCAATGACTGCCATGGTATATACATAAGGACTCCAAAGACTGCCTGTATAGCCATAAACCAAATGGGTTTTAAGCAAACAAGGCCTTGTACGCCCATAGGGTGACTTATTTTCCACTGCGGGAGTGGTCGAAAAGCGCTTGATCTTACGTTCATGATAATATAGAAATCCAATGGAAATGACAAAATCGCAAAGTAGATATCTTTCGGTAGCATCTCCCATTGCCCCAGGATATATCAGGGGGATGTATATAGGAGGCTTGCCAATAGTAGACTGAGGCAAGCTTTGAAAGAGTTGGGCATGCTACAATAACGGCCCAGGCCCCGTAGTGGATGGTGAACCTTTGAGGATGTATCCATCAGAAGATCTACAATATCCAAGGGTCATAAGTTATGATCGCCGACTATATTAACCCGAGGGCCACCGTAGCATATACAGAAGGACTCCGGAGAGTGCCCGTATAGCCATAGATTGATGGGTTTAAAGGAGCTAGGGGAATTATACGCCCACAAGGAGTGACTTGTTGTCTTCTCAGAGAGTGGTCAGAAAACCCGATCGTGTGAAAACGAGGGTAAGACCCACCATATATGGTCATTTTTATCAATTGGAAGTCATGCCAGGAGCCTTAGCAAATCCCTGCCAATGATGGACAGAGATACACTGAGGTTTAAGCTTGACAAACAAAGAAAATAAGTAATATGGCAGCCTACACATACAAAAAACCATGGCCCGGTGGCCATCCTGGTGATCTGGCGGCTGGGTAAGGCAAGCCGGCGGCCAGTCCGTGCATACATTCCCCCCCTTTTTCATATATATTACCCATTACATGTATATACATATATAAGGCCAAATGGGATACATGTGCGGGTGATACGGTGCATAAGACTTGCGCCTGATCTGACGGGGAGAATGGAGGAGGAGGTGACCCAGAGGCCAGCGCGATCTTGGTGGCCGTTGGATCACCTTTCACCCTTAAAAAAAATAGAGCAAAGGCTAGATAACAAAGTGCCGAAAAAATTAAAATCCCAGTGATAAATCCTATTATGCTGCTTCATTTGAGGCATTCAGGAAGCTCAAATAAACATCATAATTGGGTCCCTAACCTCAGCTGAATGGCAAGCCACGGGCTGAGCATGCAATTGGGGAAATTCGCGAATGTCTGAAGAGGAGTTAACATGAAAACGGAAGACCAGGGGTCCTGAATATGGCAAGCATTCCACATGAAATCTTATCAAGCTAGGATGATCAGACTGGTGTCCCTTAGCAAAAGATCAAGCAGAGGTTATACTTAGTTGGGTAAATCCCTGGTAACCACAGGGAGGGAGATTAATGATCTCTTGCACAGGTGTTCGAATTGAATAAGGACACGTATTCCTTATACTTACCAAGAACCCACTCAGATCAGGAACCGGGGAAGCGACCGTAATCATTTGATATGCAGATGAGCTCACACAAATACACATGATCGGTGATAGAAAAGAAAGGAAACAAACAGCAGGGAAGATAATGTAAGAGAATGAATAATAATAGATTCATTTATTAGTCACAGAAGAGGCAAAATGCTACATCGAAATTAAAAGAAAACAACAAAAAGATATCCATTACACGGAGGAATACATGGGGGACATAAAGGGAGGGGAACTATGGCCCTCTAGGGGTGTAGCTAGGCGGAGACCCACCTTCTTCTTCGAAGAGCTCTTCTCGATCTCTCTCTCTCTCACTCACTCTCTCTCTCTCTCCCTCACTGCCCTCTCTATCTCCCTGTGTGCCTCTTGTGTTGTGTATCCCTCTTCTTCTTGTGTCTTCTGTATGTATATCTCTTCGAACTGAGGCTATATAAAGGGGTTTTTGATGTTGTAGACGGCGGCAGGAAGCGGAGGCGGGTGGACTGGCGGCACCAGTGCCCTGGGCTGCTGACTCATATGGGCCACCAAGCCAATAGTCCGGCCATCAGTTCCTTGAGCCCATCTTTAACCCATTCGGCCCATTTAACCTGTTTTCATATTATTTTAGCCCAGCTCAGCCACTTCATTCATATAGAAGGCCTTTTGATAGCGCTTGATGCCATAGGGGGGTCTCGGGGACTATCATACTTTCTAATAATTTTTTAAATTCTCCGGGTTGATCCTGAGCTCATTCTGAGTCTCGGTGTAGCTTCATCTTGCGATCGAAAGTCCACTGTGAGGGTTTAATTGGGCAGATGACTACCCGAGGGTTTCTTCATCCTGCAGGGCTATCTTATTGGGGTTTGTTTAGCTTGATCACTTCTGTAGCAGACAGCAATCTCACCGGATAGCGGCTTTACCGTAGAGGCATGGACGGAAGCTTCGTAAATTGCAGTGGGCCCCTCTCACTAGTTGATGGAGCTGGGACTCTTTAATATTTGTTTCGGATCTGTATCTCGACTTGAGGGAGTTTCTTCGGTGTGTATTGGTTTTGCTTACTAAAATGATTTGTCAACGAAGTGACTTGTCCTTGTTGTTCGAGCTTCTGCTGGCTCGCTCGGGGATGGTCCTGAATATTCTTCTAAGCTCTTGGGTATCCTCTTGATGGAAGGAATAGACGTTTGCCGACTAGGGTTCCCTTTGAAGGGTCTGATTTGACTTGGCCCTGTTTTTTTTATCTCGAATTCAGAAAGTGCCGATGCGGCCGAAGCATGAGTTACTTTGGCCGAAGGTTTTGATGGGACCTGTGGATGGGGTTGTGGGGGATCAACTCGATAATTCTTCATCTGAATCACCCTTGACTGTATTAGTTCTTCCACTTTATCTTTAAAGACGTAGTAGTCCTCAACAGCATGGCCTACCATGCGATGATACATGCAGTAGCTTGGCTCTTTGATTCTACTTTCCTTAGTCGACTTCCGAGGCTCTGGTAGAGTTATGAGCTCTCATGCCATTGTTGGATCACGAAATATTCTTTTGAAAGAAAGATTATAAGGATTGCACATAGAGGGGTTGTATAAAGGGCCTGTGCGGGGTTTATTCCATGAGTATGCATCGTATCGGACGATTTGGATTCGAGTACTAGATTTTTCCTCACTGATTGCAGTTAGTGTTGATTTACATCGGCCTAACGTCCGAATACCTTTGTTTAATTGTCAAAGAAATCTTAAGGTCTTCTATAAGGGTCCTGATACCGAGAGAAGGTTTGCTTGCACGGCTCAAAGTTAGTTCTCACTCAACATCGAAGTACTAATGAAAGGTTTCATCAAAGGCCACTAGGTTGGACAAGAAACCCTATAATTCGAGGATATGACGGCAATTTTGCCGAAGCCGTAGGCATTTTTGGAGCATTAGGAGACTTTCTAGACTTCAGGGGTACTTAGGCAATTATAGATTTTCAGGGATATTTTGGTAATTTTATTAGGTCAGGGGCATTTCTGGAATTTCTAGGTTGGAGGGAGATTATGGAGCAATCTCTGGCTTCCAAGGGTACAGAGGTAAATTTTCAAAACGTTCTGAAGATTCTTGGGCCATTTTTAGGTCACAAGGGTATTTTGATAATTTCACCAGACCCAGGGTGGTCCTAGGTTTGAGATGCCACTTAGGTGCGAAGGTGAGCTAACGAGGTCCCTAAGCAGATGTCCAACAATGGACTTCATAGAAGACGCTCGTGCGTTGATTCACAAAAAGAGGGGCATGTACACAGTTTCCCAAAAGTCGGTGCTTATTTGAAATTTTCCCTTGACCAGCCCATAAAAGAACAATTGAGTACATTTATGATCTATATGAGTACAAGGGTTGTTGGCGAGTTATTGACTGTACAAGAGAAAGGGATCTCCGCACTGACGCGAGATGTAGGGGCATAGTCTCAATGACAAAAGATTGCAGGGTAGAACTGCAAGCAACATGACTTGAATTTTCTTGCAGTCTCAAGAAGGACATTTTTTGTAATCCCCCATTATGTGGGTGGAGCTACATAATTTACCCGTCCCAGGTGCGTAGAAAATTACAAACATAGCCCTCAGAAGGGCATAATTACAAATGTAGCCCGCAAGGGCATAAACACCAAGCCTAGGGTATTACATACCCTTAATGGGCCGAACAATGAACAAAGCTTCTTCTTGCAGTCGCTCAATTCCTCTGTTCTTTTGTGTGTCTCTTTGTGTCTTCAGATCCCCTCACCTTAGGGGGGGGGTATTTATAGAAGATGAGAAGCCATCGGAGTTGATTTAACCCGTATGGGGTGGATGAGGTCGAAATGACCTCGGGAGGGTCTTTTTTCTTTTCCTTCTTCCGCGAGAGAGAGGAGGGGCGGCAGGGTCGAATGACCCCGGGGACCCCACCTCTTTGTTTGCAAGATTAGTATGAGCAAGAGCGTTGATCTTCTTCTTCAAATGCTTATTCTCCTTCTTATACATTTTATACTTCTCAAGTAGATCAGCATATGCATCTTCTTAATTCTCAATTGAAAACATTTCAAAAAGATTGCTTACTTGATCTTCACTCCCGTCAGCCATGAGACAGAAATCATCCTCATCCTCATTGGCAGAGGAATTCTCATTTTCCTCTTCATCATCACTCCAGGTGGAGACCATGGCTTTGGAATTCTTTCCCTTGGCCTTTGATGCTTGTTTGATCACTTCGGGGTATTCTCCTCGCATATGTCTTGCATTCTTACATTGATAGCAAATACATTGTCAGAATTTTTGAAATGAGTGGGTTTATGATTGGAGTTTCTACTTACCGGTGGAGCCTTCTTCCTCTTTTGGAGTTTGCCTCGTCTACTCAGGAACTTCTTGAATTCCCTAGTGAGCAAGGCATGGTCAGCTGTGCTAGCCTCTGGAAGGTCATTTCCATCATCCTCATCTGAGCCATCTATGCTCTCAACAACTTTGAGAGCCACAATTTTTTTGGGCTTGGTGTCTTCTTCACTCCTCTTCAAGTTAAGCTCATATGTCATGAGCAAGCCTATCAAACCATCTACTGTCATGGCAAACAAGTCCTTTGAGTCCTCAATCATAGTGGCCTTAGTGTGCCACGCTGGGGTGAGAGATCTAAGGATCTTCCTAATCAGTTCACTATCAGGGTACTCTTTTCCCAATGATTTTAAAGAATTAGTTAACTAGGTGAACCTTGCATACATTTTAGAAATAGTTTCGTTAAGTTTCATTCTGAACATTTCATAGTCAGTAGTTAGCATGTTGGCCTTGGTGGCCTTGACTTCTGATGTACCCTCATAGATTAGCTCAAGCCTATCCCACATTTCTTTTATAGATTTGCAAGTGGATACTCTTGAGTATTCAGTGGGGTGAATAGCGCATTGCATGATATTCATGGCACTCCAATTGGTTGTGAACTTTTTGATCTGGTTTGGAGTCCACGTGTCATCTAAGTCTTGTAGGACAAATGGGCCTCTACTCACAACGTGCCATATCATATGATCCTGGGCATGCATGAATACTTCCATTCGATTGTTTCAGTATAGATAATTGGTTCCATCGAAGAACGACGGTCGGTTGATGGCATGACCCTCAGCTATGTAACTACGTGGGACATTCCCAACGGATCTTCCTAGGTCATTGGACCACATCTCTAGGGATCCTGCTCTGATACCAACTATTGTACGGTATGAGAGGATCTAGAGGGGGGGTGAATAGATCCTATGCCAAATAATTCACTTCTAAAACCAAAGTATAAACGATAGCATGGCGGATAAAACATGCAAGGTCACACAGCAGTTTACTAGAGCTAAAGGACAAGATGAATGCTTGGATATGAGAGGGCACCTGTGAAGAGGGGGTAGAAGAAATGGAGAGCAAACCACAACACAATGTTTTAAGGTGGTTCAGCTACACAGTGGCACACCTACGTCCACCCCTCACCAACCAGTGAGGGTTCCACTCCTTGGCCAAAAGAACAAGACACACACGCTGAATAAGCAGCTAAACATGGGGACTAGCCCCAAAACACACGAGGACTAGTCCTCAAACCATATGGGATGAAAATCCCACAAGAAGGAAACTAAAATAGAGCAAGAAACCAGACACACACAAAAAGTGATATGTTTGTAGATAAGAAAAGGGGAAACTCAAGGAAAAATAGACCCGTATCGTTGTAAAATGGCCAGTTTGTTTAAAAATGCCCGCCAGCGGTAAAACCTTCAAAGGCTGAAGAAGGCGAGTTGACTCCAAAGTTTAATGGAGTCAACGTAGGCAAGCAAAACTCTTCCATATCCATTGAATAGGAAGAAGAGGATTGAGGAGAGGTTTTGTCTATTAAGGGAAGAGCTGAAAATGTGAAAGGTGAGCAAGGATGAAAAATAGATCTCAAAGCTCTACCTGAGCGATCACAGCCAAGGTAGAGAGTTGAGCCTGTCTAAAGCTCGTACGGATCAAGCTCGTTCTTTCATGATCAAGCTCGGTCGTCATACTCTAGCTCGGATCAAGCTCAATATGTCAAAACTCTAAGCAACTGAAGCTCTACCCGAGCCCTTGACCGAGCAACTATAACATGTTCAAGATACTAAAGCTCCGACTGAGCAACTATAGTTTTGTCTGAGACTTGAAGAGAACCAAGCCAACAGGTCGATCGTTCGAAAGTCGACCTCCGAGTGTCCGAGTGACCGCATCCAAGAAGAGCAAGCTTTGAAAGATATATATCGAGCCTGACGTAGCCAAGGTAGGATGTCAAGGCAAACACACAGAAGAACAAAGGTGACAAATACATTTATAAGGGTAACAAATAGACCCTTAAGGGTGACAAATAACTAGGCAAGGCTGACAAATAGCTAAGGCCTCATTCAACTACCTCGGTCTTCATGACTAAGCTCAAATTCAATTGATGAAGCTTGGGTCTCAGGCAACAAAGCTCGGATATCATACAAGTAAGCTCGATTTTCATACCAAGGCTCGATCTTTACAACTATGCTTGGTCGCTATGTCAAAGCTTAGTCTCCATGTCAAAACTCAAATTTCATACAACTCGGATGCCATGAAGCCCACTCGGCCATGTGGCAACCCAAGCTCGGACTTCCTTAGCTGAAGCTCGGACCTCTCAAGACAAGCTCAGACCTCTTTAAAGCCTGGACTCCTATGGCAACTAGGCTCGGACTTCAAAAGAGGTTGATGCAATTATGCTCGGAAGCTCACTCTACAAGTTCCTCCAACAAGTCTTCAAGCAGGTTTGAAGTATGGAAAAAGGATCCAAGGACAGTCAACTGTCATTATCATCATTGGCTTACCATATCAATCCTTTTGGTCAATAAAGATGTCAGTTAGCAAATGTGGGAAAGGTCACCTTTCATGGTAACCATCTCTTTGCATCTGACCAATTAGAGGTGCTATCCAGAAGATCCTCCTGGACAAAAAGGACATCCTTGGTGTTGCCACCCTATAATGACCCAAGATCTGGATACCGAGAAAGACCCGATACCATTCAAATTCTGGCCCGTCGCCCACGAGCCGAAGGGCTCAAAAGGGCAAAAAAGGTAGGTGTGGGGGGATCATGTGCCCCCACGGCATCAGGAACGCCCGGCTACCCCTATCCCACCTCTCTCTAAGTACCTAGATCAGGACGAGGTCTAGGCGCACGGGCTCGATGGAAAGGAACGATGCGAACCCCATCTCTCTCAGTCTCTCCCTCTGAAACTCTGGGAGGCCCTGGTATGTGGCATGAACAAGCACCCATGAAATGCGAGTCCTCATCACCCCCTGCAAAACAAACGCCAGAAAACATGTCTGTATCTATGGGCAAATGGCATTTCAACACAAAAAAAAAGAAAAAAAATTGCGTCCAACCTAAAGGGCACCATTTAATTTTCCTTAATTTCTAAAAAAAATTACCCTATTATTTATGGATCGACTTTCGTCCAGCCCAATGGATAAGTAAAAGATCCGAACGTAGTGGCCCATCACAACAACCGGCCACCCGGCTATAGAGTCCCCGGAAAGAGCTCTAGGGAGGACCGGCGAGCAGATGGGCGGAGAAGATTCCAGCAGCAGCGGCGAGGAGGACGGTGACGCCGCGTGGAGGGCGGCGATCGAGTCCGTTGCAGCTGTGGATCTGGGAGCCTCCGCCGCGAGTGGCCGCTTGAAGTCCCGCCATTCCGGTGCGGACAGCAGCAACTCCGACCTGGAGCACGGGCAGCAGGCTTCGAAGAAGAAATCCCATGGTTTCAAGCTCTACCAAATCAAGGTAATTGCCCATCTCCAACTCCCTCCATCTCGATGAGGCTGATCGTTGCATAGGCTGTCGGAACTTCTCGTATAAATTTCTTGTAGAATTCGCAGACCTTTTCTGTGAAGTGGGTCTTGTCGTGCGGCGGTTAGTAGTAATGCTGCAGGCAGTCGAGCGCCTCTGTTGTCATTGCGACGAGACTAGTTTGCTGATGTCTTTCCACGAATTTGCTTGATTATCCATTTCGAACCACCTCATGTGCTCTCGTTCTGATGTTAAAAACACTGTCTGGGCATTTACACTTCGGGGATGCGGGTACATTCTTCTGAAAAGGAAGTCTTTCGTGTGGGCATTTAACCAAACAGAGAACGGACTTTTGCCGTCAGTTTATTGGACCATGTCTTCAAAGTCTTGGATGCGACTCTCCACACACACATGCGCAATCCATATTCCCTAATTTTTCATCAGTAGTGGGTTATATAGGATTAGGTGATCAATCACCCAATGCTTCAGGTACGTGCACGCTGCACCACATCTTTCCACATGAAATTTGCATGGCAACGGATAATTCTAAGATTATACAGTCTACTATTTACTTGTAGAATTGAAAGCATATTTCCTTTGGATGAATAGTCAGATACCTCTTGTTTGATGTATACTTATTATGGGCGGTCATGTATATTTGGGGGAAAAAAAGACAGTTGATACCTCTTTCTCAATTAATAAATTAACCCACGTCCTATGATGCAGTTGGCTATGACACTCTCCTTGGGTGGTGAAAGTTGGCCTGGTGTTAAAATGGTGGTCTGTGGACAATGAAAACTCAGCCTTTCCCAGGGTTTATGTGGTTACCAATGTGTTTGTGATTTTCGCCATTCACTACACGTGTGCACATGGATTCTATGCATATCTGTAACCTTTCTGAGCTGATTGCATTGAGCCTCTCCTTTCCAATTTTTCTTAGCCCTGTTCTTGCTCTTGTATCGATCCTGCTTTGTCTCTAAATTCATTTTGGTGGAGATTCAGCTGCAATCTTTGAGCAGGTAATCTTTAAAGCAGAACTGAAGCAAGAGCTGCACGAAAAATTGAAGTATCATGCATCTAGTGACCTATATTGTCCACTTAATCCTAGGCTAGCAGAACCTTGTTCACCTATCACTACTTGCCAGCTAAGTTTGTAGTTTAATGACATTCTCTTGCCAGTCCAAAGTAAGCTGAATTTGCCCTTTTCAGTTTTTTATCATCTTAGTTTCTGTTTGATGTAAAAATGAAATTATGCCTAGGTGTCAGCTGATAAATTCATTTATCCGTGCTTCTTTGCAGGGAAGATTGCACGAACGCGGATGAGAGATGTAATATAATCAATCTATTTAGTGCAAAATCACTTTTTAAAAAAATCTATTTTTGTTAGATGGGCGCTTATTTCTTTTTTGAAGACACGACGTGTAAATCTGCCACTCCCGACCCACCCTCGACTTTGTAGGGCCTCGCGGACATCCCCCTCTCTCTGCGTGCAAGCCTCCCCCGACGAGAAGGTATGTGTTCCTCCCGCCACTCTCTTCCGGAGATCGCCAGCCAATCCCCACCTCCTCAGCCCCATGTGGCCCTGCCCTCTCCCTCCTCTAAAAATATGTCCCACGAGACTCCTCTCCTTCCTCCAACCATTCGCGTCTTCCTCTCTTCCTATCTTTTCTCCCGTGCGTGCTTCTTCTGGGCATCTTCATCTTCTACTTGGCGGTACGACATCCACCAAACACCCTCCAAGAGCGCACGATCATAGGCCCCTCCTTGCTGGTTGTTGTTAGCCCACGCTTCGATATCATACGTAGGAACCCAACAGAGTAGTGACTTGCGTTTGCTTGCATTTGCACTTGCTAATATTTTTGCGGAGACCAACAACACTGCGATGGAGATGGCCATCTCCCAGGAATCTTGGGGCTGTCAACTTGTTTTGGCAACTGCCTGTCTTGTCCTCCTGATGGTTAGGCTGGGGCACTTCCATCCATCTACCTATGCTGCTCAAAGCAAAATTGTTCTTGTCTTTTGTCCTCTTGATCCTACTGCATTATGCCGCCTTCATCACCTTTAAATGTTGATTTCAATCTCCACATATTATGTTTACATCTCAATTTTGTGTTTCTAGATTAAACACATTTTTGTTTCGTGGAAGTGAAGTTAGATGTTATATTTTGAGAATTCATTTCAAGTAAACGAGAGAAATAATATTAAAAGAAATGTTTGCCAAACATGTCTCTACAATTTTTAAATTTTATGTAAAGATTGCCAAACAGATAATAAGTCATTTGCATCACTTTCAAAATTTTAGTAAAAAGTTGCGATGAAACAAATTTTGAGAGAGAAATAACTTTCAAAAAGAAAGTGCCCCCAAACACCCCATAAGGATCTCAGAACCTTAACCCTAGATGAATTGATTGGCTCCTTGATGACTTATGAGATAAATTTCAAGAGGAGCAAGGAAAATCAGAAGAAGAAGAAAGCAGCCACAACTTTAGCTTTGAAGATAAAATCTGAAGGGTCAGAAGAAGGTGAAGCAGGCTCCATGACCAACAATGAATATGAAGAGTTTGTGGCAATGATTACTAGAAGGGCAAGGAAATTTGTGAAGAAAACTAGAAAGGCAGGTGGTTAGTTCAGAAAACCTCCAAGACAACAAGCATTCAAGAATAGTGAAAGCAACAAGAAGGAAGATGTGATCTGTTATGAATGTAAGAAACCTGGTCACATGCGGGGTGAGTGCCCCGATCTGATGAAAAAGTTCAAGAAAGAAAAAGTTAAGAAGCCAAAAGCCATGGTCGCCACGTGGAGTGACGAGGATGAGGAAGAGTCTGAAAAAGAAGATAAATTGGATGAGTTGGTTCAGAATTTATGTTTTATGGTGAATGAAGATGACTCAAATGAGGTAGATTCTGAATCTAAATCTGAATCTCTTGTATACAAACAATGGTAGATTACTTATGAATCATTGTATGAGAAATGTAAAAAATTTAAATTAGAAAATAAACTCTTGAAAAAGAAAGTAGAGCATCTTGCACATATCGAAAATTCATGTGGGAGTTGTGTTGCATTGAAATCTAAAATTGAGAAACTAAAACATGAGAATGAGATTCTTGTGTCTAAGATTGAGTTATTTGACGAAGAGAGTTCATGCCGTCCATTCCCTCACTCTATCACAAATGAAAGATCCAAGAGAAGCTTCCGCTTTCACCTTGCTCCTAAAAATTCTATTACTAGACTCATGTTGGAGCTATTGGAGAAAGTCAATGGGCTGAGGTGAATTTTAGTAAGAGTCAGATTGTGGGGATTAACATGGAGGATAGAGATTTGTGTAGAGCAGCTTTCATCTTGGGTTGCCATATAGGAGATTTCCAATCTCCTACTTGGGTCTATTGGTGTCTCCAGGGGTCATACATTGTAGTGACAGGCATAGTGTGATTTAGAGGTATGAATCTAGATTGGCAGGATGGAAGGCAAGATTTATCTCACATGGGGGAAGGTTTGTGTTATGCAAATTGGTGCTGAATAGCCTTCCCATGTATTTACCTGTTCATCTTTCAGATCCTGAGGACGGTTACAAGGAAGAGTGACTCCATCCAAGTTAGATTCTTTTGGCACGACAGTGGAGAGAGGAGTAAGTGGTGGCATGACATAACTTGGGCGGAATTTTTAAGAAAAAGGAGATGAGAGATTTGGGCATCAGAAACATTAGAGACTTCAATCATGCTTTCCTATGTAAATGGCTATGGAAGTTGGCTTCTGCAGATAATGGGCTTTTGTTGCAAGTCATCCATCAGATGTATTATTGGAGGGTAAGGGAATGGGAGTTGACCCTAACCTCTCAGCACAAGCTCTCTCCCATTTGGAAGGGCATCTTACAACGTACAAATGTCATTTTGGTGAGTGCAAGAGTTTGCCTGGGGAGTGGGCAGAAGTGTCTTTTCTAGAAAGATAGGTGGTGTGGTGACTATACTCTAGTGGAAATCTTTCCACAACTTTTTGTGATTGTAGCTGCTTTGGCGGTATCAATTTCCCAGGTTGAGTCACAACTATCAGGAGGGACGTGGTCTCCATCCTTTAGAGGAAGCCTAAGGGTGGAGGAGATGAAACAATTTAAGAAATTACTTTCTTTTATCCTAGACTTTGCCCTGGAATCCCACAACATTGACAGGTGGTGGTGGACGTGGGACGAGGAAGGAAGATTTTCAGTCACTTAGCATAGAATCTAATCTCAGATGGAGTGAGACATGGATTGGCATCGTAGGTTTGGATATATAGGAGCCCACTTAAAGTGGAATTGCTTATATGGAGGATTTCATATGGCCGGCTACCCACTTGATATAGGTTGGCCACATTTCTGACAGGTATTCCTCCAATGTGTGTTTTTTGTGGGGAAGAGGAAGAGACAATGGACCACCTCTTTGCTAGATGCTCCTTCTCGAAGGAGTTATGGACACAGGTGATAAGTAGATCTCCAGGTGCCATTACCATTTAAGGATGATGCGCATCACTTCTTCTGGCATTGGCATGGGAGATGGATGCCCAAGGGCGATAGTCACATTTGGCGGTGCATTCTTCACTAAACCCTTTGGGCCTTATAGGGGGAAAGAAATAGCAGGATCTTTAGGAGGGAAGCAAGAGCTACTGATAGATCGTTGGTTTTATTTTGGAGAGAGTGAGAGACTGGGCTTTGACTTTTTGTAAAGTGGATTCACACAATTCTTCCTTGTTGGCTTTGTTGGGGGGATAATGGGGGCCACATTGCCTTGATGTAGGGATTTTTTGTATGGGGATCTTTTGGGGGGCACACAGATTACACTTGTGCATCCCATCTTTTTACTTTAATACAATTTTTTGGTACTAACCACTTTCAAAAAAAAATTTCTCAAGGCAACCCAACCACCATGAAAAAGGCCCACAAAATAGCCAAATTTCATGGAATTTTTTGAATTAAAAATCTGATAAGAATCTGAAATTCACGGGTCTCACACTGGTGGTCTACCTGCATGGTCTAGTCCGCCCCAGACTAATGCCCTGCCTCTGTTCTGCTGTGGAGATTAAGATCTCGTCGCCGCTGCATTACATGCTCTAGCCGCTTGACACGTCCCTTCGTTTGGCGTCTGCTCTACGTCCTCTGTTGCTTCTTTGGCAGCCCCTCCCTCTACCTCCTTTGGTCTCTACCCAGGACTTGCCTCGGCCATGGCCTCTTGCCCGACGTAGGAGGGAGCTCTCTCCTCACCCTCCACTCTTCTGGACCCCCTTGGCGGTCAACCCCTTCCCTCTACGCCCTCTGGCCACCCCTCGTTTCCCCCTCTTGCTATTTCCTCAGCGCCGATGGCTGGCTTCTTGTCGTCCCTCACCTGTGAGGCAGGTGGTGGTGCGGCTGTTGCCCTCGCCCCTCCTCCCGTCGCCCCCCCTCCGGCTGCGCTCTGCCTCTCTCCTCCCAGCCTCATCCAACCTCTGGATGACACATCCTTCTCCATCCTGGGATGCATCTGTTGGCGGGAACCCATGCATTGTCCTCCCCCTGCGTTGACCCTTCTTCAACGACGATCGCTCCTACTGCCACACCACCCATTGTTGTTCTCTTGGCACCCACTGACCCAGCCCGTGATAGGACCTCGGTGGGTTACAGTGCTCTATTTTTGTGCGATGCTCCCCCCTTCGAGCGGTAGCGATGGCCTCCCTCCTTCGCTCATCGATCAACCTGCTCGTTCTATCGACCTCACCTCGTCTTCAGCTTTGCTGCCTTGTACTAGAGCTACCTCAGGCCATTGCCCTCCTCCATCCACTGTTCTCCCCAAGGCTCAGCTTCTGTCGTGATGGGCTGCAGCTTCTCATCTGGATGCTTCCGGTCGTGGCACCAGCTGCAGCACTGTCGTGGGTGCTGCCCTGCCTGTGACAGCGGTGGGACCATCCTTTGAGTAGGTGGTCCTACAGTCTCTTCCCCCCCGTCCTCCCCTTGCTTGTGCACGTCGCTGCCACCACTGATTCAGGGGAGCCGACGATCTTCTTCCCCCTTGACGAGATCCGTGGCATTCCCCTGGAGAATGCCGTCATTGCTAGGACGCCCCAGGGCTGGCCTCCCTTCCAGGAGATCAGGTCTCACATCTCCCAACGCTTCAAGCTCCACGAGGATTTTGTCATTAGCGCACTGGACCCTCACCACCTCCTACTGCGCTTCCACTCCAGAGAGGACTATCTTCAAGTTCTTCTCAAGGAGACCCTCTTCGTCAGTGGCAGACAATTCCAGCTCTTCAAATGGACGATGGATTTATCCCCCGAGGAGGACTCACCAGTCGTCCCCGTCTGGGTCGAGATGCCCTCGCTTGTAGATATTTTTTTGTGGGTGATGTGTGTGTGATGAATGTGAAGTGAATATGGATGATATGAAAATAAATATAGAATAAGCAGATGGTGCACTAACTCAAGCAATCAACAGCATGAAGCGCATGGGCATGTCATCATGGCAGAAATAGAGCAAGGAATAAAGAAAACACACGCCAGGGCGTGGTGCAAAGGAACAAAATAAAAGCACACATCATGGGTGTGGAGAAATCTAAAGAAAAGAAGTAAGGAGAAGAGATAAAAGAAGAGGACTGATTCCCAAATGAAGGAAGTGTGATCGCCACCAAGGTAATTAATGCAGTAAACACCAGCCAGGGTTCACAAGTGAAGAAAACAATTGTAGGGCCCTTTGGATCCAAACTTTTTGATTCTGCTGTTTCTGTCTCCTCTGGTTCAGGGTGAGTAACTAACTGAATTATGAGCCATGCATTCTCTCTATGCTGGACACTTTTGTTTGGACACCTGCTAGTACTTTCTAACTACTAGTAACAAGGAACAAGGATGCTTTAGATCAAGGTTGGGTTGCAAGGAAACATGTTTGACCCAGACCTACTGATCCAGCTTTGGATCAGGACTGTGCCACCCATTCACTGCATTGTCGATCAGTCAGGTGAGGTGGGCTTGGGTTAGGGAAAGACATATGGAAGACCAGGGCAAACTCTACTATGCTGGCTTTGAATTAGACTTCGTTGACCATTACCTGAGTGTTGTAAATGAGTTCAAAAATAGGTCAAATTGCTGCCCCAACATAAAGGCTAAATTCAGCAGATTCCAAGCATACATATTGGGCTATTGGTCAGAATTGATGATAGAGAAATGCTTGCTGAGCCACACACCCGGCTCCTCATTGGGTGATGTTGGCCAATGTACGATATGGCCAATGAGAGGGGCAAAAAGGTCCCTTTTTGGTTTTTGCCTCTCTCCGTGGCCATGTCAGCTGATGTGTATCAATGTGGAGAGGGTGTGTGGCCGAGCTGCACCAGGTGTGCAGCAAGTATTTCTCCTGATGATAACATCCAGAGACGTTGACCAAAATTTGACTTGGATTGGCCAATTAGAAGCAAGTCATATGGATGGCCGGAACAATCTGATTTTTATTTCATGATAAAGGCCTTGCCAGAGACTGGAACAGGGCCTGATTCCCCATTGACAGGGTTGTTAACGTAATTGTTTATGAAGGATCCATCCCATGACCACCAGTGGTTGTTATCGTGTTCTCTTGGTCATTGTTATTATGATCTCTTTACTTGGTGATGACTTGTGCAACTTTATCTGTGTAGGTCAACCACTTGGGTGCTGGAATTTGTAGATTTTGGTGGGGAATTGAGACGAGATGTTTGGCATGCATTTATTAATGAAATCATTTGTTTGTATGAGTTCATTCGTGAATATGGACCGGAGGCAGATGATCCCTCCACTCGCCACGTATATGGTGCACATAAAGGAAAAAGTAAAGCAATTAAGTGTGCTGGCAACAGCATTGCAAGACTACAATGTCTTCAGTTTATCAGAAAGTTATCAGAGGATCCAGCTAAACTCGTGCAATTCTCATACCTGCGCAATGTGCCTCATGGTGATGTTGTTCTACAGACATTAGCTGTGAATTTTTGGGGTGGACCACTGGTAACAAAGTTTAGGCATGTGAACCATGAACAATCTCAAATAATGCGCCCCTCAGAAGATAACGAGACTTTTGTTCATGTATTTGACATAGATGGAAGCGTATATCTGCGCAAGTGGATGAAATCCCCATCTTGGGCATCCACTTCGTCAGTCCTTTTCTGGAAGAATACATCTGTAAGACAAGGAATCATTTTGAGTAAGAACCTGGTTGTAGCTGATTTGAATCTAGTTGAAAGGGCAGCATTGACTTGCAAAGAGAGAAGTCAGATAGTTGAGAGGACTCAGGCAACAATTGATGCCGCTATGATCAAAGGGATTCCCAGTAACATTGACCTTTTCAAGGTACCTATTTTCTGATAAGTTATATTACATCTTGTTTCATTCTAATTATGAATAAATTACCATTATAATGGATGTTCTTTGGTTCTGGATTATAGGTGACGTGCTTGCATCGGCCTAAGCCCGAGGTTAAAATAAGAAGACATCAAGGTGGTAGATAGAGGTCTTGACCAGCCAAAAACGCTGAGATTCTTTCGCGGGGATGGCTTTTGCCTTTCAAAGTGGACAACTATATGTGTGTTTTTACTAAAACGAGGTTGTATGCCTTAGCGGAGTGGACCTTTTCGGGCTCCCCATTGAGCTTTCATCTTCGAGGGGAGAAGGAAGAATGCAAGGGATAAACCTTTTGAGAGGATCAACAAAATCGTTAGCTCAGCGAGTCAACGGAGGCCTACTCGACTTTCCCCATTCGGGCAACTTCGGACCATGCCTCGGGCGTAATTCCGCTACCTCTTTTGTGGAATTTGGCTTTCATTTTAAGGGGCTTCGTTTGAAGTCAGACACGGCCACAACCAGGCTTTTACTTGCCTTTGATTGTCATTTCTCCTCCATCTTTTCTTCTCTCTCTTTTTTATGTTTTTTCTCAAGGGAGAAATAATCATTTGATATTTTGGAATCCCTCTCGTATGCTTGTAGGGACACTACCATCTTCTCGTGCCCTGACTCAGGTTGGAGGAAATGAATCCTACTCTCACATTCAGGGTGTAGTACTTCGGCCACCTTATGCTCATCGTTCTAAGGGTGTCGACTGTCTTATTGGGTAGAGTAGGAAGAGAAAAAAGATTACTACTTTCCTAGAGACCTTCGAGGTGTAGCCCCATCACAGGCAATGCCACCAACTTTCTTGGCTAAAACACGTGCGTGTGTGCATGTTGCCTTCTTTTATTAGGCATAGGTCGACATGACTGGACAGGGATCTCGATGGTTCTGGCAGACCAAGACCTGAGACCTATCAACCTTAATGGGCCCTATCTTAACATGAAGGATGGATGCAATGACTTGACTCCATGATGATCACCAGGCATTAGTGTTATTTTTTTGTTGTTATTTTTTTTATTTTTTGTTGTGTTTTTTTTAAGACTTGCCATTTCACTTCCCACACCCTCGGTCTGGCTCGAGGTTTCCTCATATTTGCGCCATTTGGTTTCAAGAGCGGAGTGTGAGTGGCTGTGTAAGTTGACCCTGAATTAGACTACAAAGACCGAAGAGTGATTTTTCAACTCTGCCGGTCCTAGTACCATGCCGGTTGTTACACTTACCTAAGGGTAATATTTCTTCAGATAAAGCCCATTCCATGGGTGAGATAGTTCGATCCCCACGGTGTTGACTAGCTTGTTGGCATTGCCAAGATACACAGCCTGAACCACATATGGTCCTTCCCAATTGGGTTAGAGTTTAGAACGTGGCCCACCAGGTTTTACAAAAATTCTTTTTACGACCATCTCACATACTTTAAATTTTATTTCAATGACCTTCTTTTGATAAAAACGTGTGAGTCTATTCTGGTAAATACGCGCATGTTCGGCAGCCGCCAGTCGCTTCTCGTCTAAGAGTTCCAATTGGACAAGGAGTGAATCATGACGTTCGTCGAGTGGAAGCTCCTTGTCCAACTGTACTCAGAGAGAAGAGACTAAGATCTCATACGGGACTACTGCCTCCATCCCGTAGGTAAGGACGAATGGAGTTTGCCCAGTGGGGGTACGGATTGAAGTGCGGTAGGCCTATAGGGCTTCAATAAGCTTCTCTGGCCAATCCGAGAACTTATTAGACTCACACGTTTTCTTTATGATTTTGATCAATGTTTTATTAGTGGCCTCGACCTGGCCATTGCCTTGTGGATAATACATTCTATTTTGATTTATTTTAATTTTTCCTTTAAACCCAGCATGCATTCATGTAGGACTTTGAGTTAACTTTGGAAAATCACTCTAATAACTCAATTTAAGAGTCAATTGATCATCCATTTTCATGATATTAGATATTCCATTCCGAATTGAGTCCTCAGTTCGCATTGTTGCCATTTTTAGGTTGTTTCATTGGAAACTCCTTTATTTACGTCTCTATCCCCTTATTCAATATTTCCCCTTAGATTCACCTTGACTGTAGCACGTCCACATTGCCTGGTAACCACCCTCTAATGATGAAACCTATAGGTTTACGACCTGGGATACTTTCACTGTGATGAAAGTTGATCTGCTTCTTTTTTCTCTCCTTCGTGCTCGTGTGCACACTCCTCTCTATATCCAAACAATTGTTAATTTCATTGAACCTTCTCAAGATTGCTTCAGTTCGAACTTCTAGAACCAATTCTTATCAAGTGGTGTTGATCGCGTATCTCATCACACCTTGGCATCTATTTTTAAGTTCACTCTACTTCATTCCACTTCATTCCACTTCATTTCATTCTGTTCAATTCCATTCCATTCCGTGTCTCTCCCTTGCAAAGCAGACGCCAAGGTGGGGCTACTGTAGACACCAAATTGAGATCACTTTGAGTACATCTCCTATCGCATTGCAATGCCCTAATTTAACCCTCAAATCAACTTATTTGAGTGATTTTCCTCATCTTTTCTTGAATATTCAATTTTCCCCGCTTTCCCCCCATTTTTTCCTATTTTCTCTAATTTTTTAAAGATTTTTCTCTAATTTTTTAGGGCCTTTCTAAATTGGAGTCAAACCTAGTGGACGCCAATTCTTTGAAGTAACGTCAGAAATCAAGTTGCCAATTCTTTCAAGTAATTAACGCCCGTTCGAGAAGGTGTTACTTTTAAAATTTGCATCCAAAGAGGCAGACACATTCTCTTCCTCACCTTTTTTTACCAAATTTGAATTATTGTTGATTAACGCCTTTCTAGGAAGGCGCTAGTTCTTTAAATCGTGTCGGACACATGGACGTGGATTCTTATCTATGTCATATTTGAGTTTGATGATTAAGTTTTAATGATGACAAATCTTGTGTGCATGTGTGAGGTGTGAAAAATGTCCATTGAAGAATGACTGATGGTTAAGGAACTTATGCAAATATGATTATCTTACTTTTTTGGACTAAAATCATTGGTGGACATCATTTAGAGTCAAACAAATGCTTACAGGAGTATTTTACTATCCATGGTTCAAAATAGGTGGTATTTGTTATGCACATTTCTCAAGAATATTTGGTAAGGGTTAAGTTCTCAAATGTTACAATTCTATTTTGTGGTGTCGACCCGTACAAGCTTGGAGTCGACATTTCCTTGAAAAGCTAAGCCAAATCATGCGCTTTCATCTCAATGGTGTCCACCCCACCTTAGCCTTGCATCGACCTCACCTTGTGAATCTTGGTGTAATTGAACTTCATATATATGATTCATAAGCTCTTAATATTGCAAATGTGGTTCATGCTTTTTCTACTTGGAGTCTGGGGCTGGCAATTTGCTTGATCTATTCTTTAAAAAATTGGTAGGAATTTGTGAATCAAACACTTACATTGTATGGCAATTGGTATCATGTTGAGCATTCATGTATGCTAAACTCATGGTTAAATGATCCTAATTTTTGGTTGGCAAACATGATGGTTTGAATGGATTTCAAATTGGTTAAATGCTCCTTGTCTATTGGGCTTTCTTGTATACATTTCATGTAATTTGTATATTCGGTTAAAGCTTCAATTCTTAACACAATTCTATGAGTTCTTCACTTTGGTCGACCGACCATCCTGTGTAGGTCGGTCGAAATTTCCAGCAACACCTGGAAACATGCCATGTAAAACTTTGGTCGACTAAACTCCCTACTTTGGTCGACCGAAATTTCCAGAATTACCAGTTCTGTATCGTGCAAAAGTTTGGTCGACCGACCCCATTTTTTGGTCGACCAAAAATGGCAATCTTGTTAAAAACGTGATTACGAACTCTATCAAATCAAAACCATTTGGGCCTCATATTTGACCCCTTTGCCCCTAGGATTTTAATACACATCTAGGAGGGGTTTCTCAAGGGTTTAGTGAGGGCATTTATGGTCTTTCACATGTTCTTTCATGGGCCTTTATATATGCTATGAATTCTCTCTTGGACAACAAGAAGAAAAAATAGTGAAAGGGAGGTGTTCTGGCTGCAGGTGAGAAGGGGAGAGGGTTTCTTAAGCATCTCATGTGTTTTTCCTTCTTTTAGGGATGATTTGAAGTGTAGAGGTCAAAGCTACATCAAGTTACATCAAGGTTTCATGCTCCGATGAAGCTGAATCTATAGCGACGGGTTCGTACGGCTTCAAATCTACTGAAGTTTGACCCCCTCACCTTGGAAGCTTTGACGAAGATCATCTCCAGGCCATTCACATATGAGAATACATTTTTGCAACCCTTCCTTCATATTTTCCATTGATTTCTATTCTGTCTAAGAGCATGTATTGAATATTTTCCTGATTTTCTGAAGTACAACTCTGTGTGGTGAACTGTCTGCGTACGGTTGTGGTTGTATTGTGCCGTGGTTGTTGCAGTTCCTGTGCGTGTGTCTTGATCCGTGGTCGGATCGTGTAGGAGACGACGTCTTCGTGTGTTTAGAGCGCAAGCTTCGTGTGCTTCATTTCGAAGCGAGTGGATCCTCACCGTTTTGGTGAGGGGTGGATGTAGGGTGCCCGTCGTGGTCCTGAACTACCTAAAAATCTGTCTCGCACTGTGGTTAATTATGGTTTGCATGTGTACACTGCTTGTGTTGATCGTGTGAGAACGGCGAGCTTGAGAGAATTAATTTCTTCATAGCTTGTATATCTTCCAATCATCATTTGTGTTGGTAGTTATCTAATTTGCTGCGTTAATTTGAAAAACTACCATCGTGCTTGGCGGGGATAATTCAACCCCCCTTCTTGTCCATACGAGAACCTTACGGACAATAGACATTATGCAGAGGTGGGAGATGGAGGATGGCGAAAAGGGATAAACCAACCTTCCACTACTTCACTGGTCAGGGCCACGTGATGGTGTGACGAATATTGATGCTAGAACACCTCTCTAAAGGAGTGCATAGACTAATCATGTACTTATGATGTAAGTAACCAATGTGTAAAAGGGTTGTGCTATGCTTTGTTTATGTTGGGCGTAGGAAATTATTCATCTCTTCATAGCTTGTTCATGCAGAAGCAACAAGGGGCTGACAGGCGGAGTTCATTGCATGTACGAGGTCGATGAAGGAGGCTCTAGGGTGGACCTAGGGAGCCACTAAGAAAAAAGAGGGGCCGACATAGGCAGCTTGGGGGCTTTTGGTTCGTGAGGATTCGACAATGGTATTGATGCGAGTGCATTTGGTTTTATGCATGGAGTAACATTCTGATTTAATGCACATGAGGAAGGGACACTTAATATGCATTCTTAGTTCACAAAGTGTTGAGAGGTTCCTATTTATGGTCCATGAGGGTTCAACAGAGATGCGTATGAAAATGCATGTTATCAGTTCTACTCCATGATGAATAAGAGTTCTGTTTGCCTTCTACTTATTCTTTATTTAGCAAATTTTGTTACCATTCTCGTATTCCATCACTGTTCTGCTCTGTTTATGCATTTCTGAGAAGTTCATCAATTAGTTCGAGTTCCAGCGAAAATCTGGAAGCATCTCCCCTGGACCCAGGGTTTACGGGATATAAAACTGGAGCCTTATCCACGGGAATTCCAAGTTGACTCCTGAAATCCTGAGTGAGCCAAGAACGATTACCCAATCATCACAACTCGGGAAGGGAACCCCGAGGATGAGCCTTCGAGGTACTTCACTCAACCCGTGGACCGTGACATCTGGAGCTTGGGGCATAGGTTCGTCATGTTGCCCGAAGTGGGGCTTTCACAGTTCGCTCCTCGAATGTTGCTTCCCGGGAGCCATGCTATAAGGGAGCAAGCTCCTGGAGGCCCGGAGTGATCATCATAAGCAAAGGAATAGCAGCACCCTGATAGATGAAGGAGACACATAAGTTCTATTGAATTTGAGAGGGATGACGGAGCCCTCACAACTCATGGTTGTCAGTTAGAAGGAAACTGTCACCTACACAAAAGGCATATCATACATCCATCAGGCATAGCGGCTTGCGCTTATAGAAACGGAGGAGGAATACTTGAGCTAGAAGCCAGCCAAAACTGCGTCCGAACTACCTTCTTCAAGGGGTTTTCACCCATTTTTCACCCATTCAACCCCCATTCACCCTCACAACACCCCTCCAACCCTTGAACACCCAAACTCCCCGTTTCCAACCCTAGAAACCCCTCTTTCTCCCATCCGCACAAGATCTGACTTATTCATCATCGTTTTAAGATGAAATCTCCGTGGCAACTTGTGTGACCTTGAAGCCATTCCTTGGGTTCCAGCTTTTGAAGAAGTTCTTTTCACAAGCCTTTTGTGTGTCTTCCGGTCCATCTTCATCCCAAGGGAAGAGATTAGCCTTCTAAGGGTTTCCACAGTAGTTTTTGAGTCCACATGGAGCCTAGACGAAGCTCTCGGAGGTCTACCTAGGGGGAGTCTAGTGCCATGCGAGGTGAGGCTCTAGCTCTTCCACCACGGCAGGCACCCACACCTCCATGTGCACCGTCGATGCGCCAATGGCCTATACTCGACCCCTGTCTGGTCGATATTGGTGAGTTAAATGATGACTTTCCAGATTTGGGTGCTATTTTTTAGGTTCAAGATGGTTGGATTGATTTTGTAATAAGATATACCAAATATTATCCAATCCTTTTTCAACAGTTCTATGGCAATTTAACCATGAGAAATGAGCATCTGTACATTGCTGTCAAAGGAGTTGAGATTCTCGTCAATCCTGATTTATTTGAGAGCGCCCTAGGAGTTTCTGCGAGGGGCGTAGATATGGTCTTTGGTCATGGTCACACTGAGGAAACCTTTATTTTCATGACCTGCAGTGAGTACGTGCATGGAGTTAGCAACTTGATCACACTGAAGGTAAATTATTTCCCTCCATTGCAGCGCATTTGGCACCATATGTTTACCACCCTCCTCTATCACAAGGGTGGAAGTCGAAATGAAGTCACTAAAGTGCACATGTTTCTATTTTATCATGTGATGAATGGGGTGACCATAAACATGGGCCGTCTTATGACAAATTTAGTTGGGTCATGTCGTGCGCAATGAAGGAGATCTTTGCCTTTTGCATCTCAATTAACTGAAGCATTCATTTATGTCGGGATCAGCTTAGCCGGTGAAGTGTCCATTCCAGTGCGACAAGATGATGTTTACAACAAACACAAGCTCTTCATAGACTTTGGCTATTATTGGGGTCCTGATGGAGAATTATGCAGAGATGTGAGAATGTATGGAGATGGATCAGATGATGAGGAAGTAGAGGAGCCATAATAATAGGAGGCTCAAGCACCACCCTCGCCTCCAGTTTAGGTTGAGGAACAGCCACCTCCTCCTCCACATGCAGATCAGGAAATGCCACCTCCACCACAGTTTTATTATGGGGAGTCCTCCACTCAAGGTGCTGGACAACCCTCTTGGGTAGATTATGAAACTTTTGATAGGCGTAATTTTGGACTGGAAACTCGTATGGATGCCTTTGGGGAGCAAGTCTCCAACCTTGGGAATCAGATTGGCACCTCATTTGACCAACTAGATATCTTTATGACCACCATGACTAGTCGGATGGATACTTTTTCCCGTGCTTTGGACAACCTTTCTACCCATATGGCCACTCTCACCACCAGCTATGAGGATACCCGCTAAGCCTTTCGTACCACCAACTAGACTCTTCTCCACATTGATCATCAAATGGAACATTAGGAACTCCTTCTGCACTCCTTTGAACGCCGCCTTCCTCCAATTGAGCCTTCTCATGATGATGATGCCCCAGAGAATTCAACTCCGAGAACGGAGAGGGAGAGAGTGAGCACGATGGAGAGAGGAGAGAGGGGGTTAAGGGTTTAAAATAAAAAAGGAAATAAGGAAATTAGAAAAATTTTCTCAAATCTAATTTTTTAGCCCAAAATTTCATAAAATCAAACAAATACGAAAAAAATAGCCTATGCGATCCTCAGAAAGAGCACAATGCACCTGCAGCGTCCTAGGGTCTCAAAACTCAATGGTTCACTCTCCACGAGATTTCACAACTTATAGAGGGGAAAAACACGCGCGGATCGTAAAACACAACTTGGGACACATGAAAGCATTCCGAAAGCTCTCTAATTCTAATCCGAAGGATCTAAGGTATCACACTTAGCCTTAAAAGCAGAAATGGGATTGCAGTAAGGAGCTTTGGCTTTGCAAGTGTTCTCATAGAGGAATAAAAAGCCAATGGAGGTTAAAGGAACTCAAGGTCCAAAGACATAGATATGCAAACTCAAGAAGGTTGCATTGACCTTACAGCCAAGCTGGTCCGGCCTCTTGTCTTCATAGAAATGACAGTTCAAATGAGAAGCTTTGTACATGGTCTATCTAAGGTGAGAAGGGCCTTACCCACATTGATAGAAAGCTAAAAATGTTTGGGAAAAACTTCAAGGACAAGGAGCGATGCATATGGTGGAACTTAGTTGCAAAAGTTGAGCAGGATTCAGATAAGAAGTGCAACTTCTTAAAGGACAGGTCGACCTTACAGTCTAGCTGCTTCTTTCTCAGAAAGAAGAAAGTCCAAGCAGTTTTCTGATGCTCCGACCTCACAGAAGAATTGCTCCGATGTCATAGAAGAATTGCACCGACCTCATAGCAGAGCTACTCCAACCTCATCTCACACTTCTCCAACATCAGCTACAAGGTGCAGACAGTCTCTTAAGACAGGTTGACACTATTTTCATAGAAGGTCGACCTCAGGCATCTTCCAGAAACCGTTATAATAGGTAGGCTCTTGAGATAGGTCGACACCACTGTTACAGGAGGTCGACCTCATGGTGCTTCCAGAAGCCGTTGAAGATAGGATTCTACAAAGCTGCCTCGACCTCACTATCTCAGCAGGTCGACCTCACTGAAGGAAAACCCCAAAGTACTCTGTCAGATCTATCTATTCGTACACCATACTGAGAGCATTAATAGCTAGCGTAAACTTTCTGAATCATGATTTTTGAGGTCTGGAGGAAGGTTCCTGGTCAGAGGTTCTGGCATCTCATTATAACAGCTCAGAATATCCTTGTTGAAGAAGACCATGTCAGGGACCAAATCTGTAAAGGTCTTCTCTGCTAGAAGATTGTCCTTTTTGTCCTATGAAAGGACTGGCCAGGTGGATTGCATCTCTCTATACTCTGGACAAAGTTGTTCCCTCTGCCACCAGACTTTAAAGAAGGTCCACTCTCCCTACCACGGTCCTATTCTAAGACTGGTCTGAGAAGCAATGCCAACTTAGAGTCAACCTCCTACAGAATATCTACTTCATCCAAGAAAAGATTTTTGGAGGGAAAATAGATCTCCCAACTGCTCCCTTATGATCGATGGACCAAGTCTTGTACTACTAAAAGAAGGTCAGTGGTCAGAGCATTTCAAATTTGCATTGGTCCTATTACAGATTCCTTGGAGGAAAATCCTCTACCCGGTTCTCCTATTTATAGACTTGAAGCTTCTATTAGAGAAGCTATTATTTTGTTGTTGCCTTAGGAGAGAGCCACGCCCTTGAGCATCCAATAAGAATATGGAGTCTTGAGCCCCTCAATCTCCTCTTCCCACACCCTTTAAAATTACTTGTATTCTTTCATTTTGGAGGTAATGAATGAAGAAATGTTTTGAGAAATTTTTGCTTGTCTCTATGAGAGAGAGCTCCCTGAGGTGTTCTGAGAGAGAGAGGGTGCTAGCCCACACCCTATCTCTTTATCTTGATCCTTTGTCACCCTCCCCCATTCACCCGTCGCTTGGACCATTGCACCCCAGCTGCCCTCTCCCCGCACCGTCCACCTTCATCTTCCTCTAGTGTTGCCTTCTTCCCCACCCGTTCTCGTAGACACTCCACGCAGCGCGACAGCCGTAGCTTCCACCTCTGCATCGTCGCTGCACGAGCGAATTGCTGCCGGACTCAACCTCTGTTTGCAGTGCCACTGCCAAAACATTCGCAACAGCTCTGTCCGTTGACAGTGCCGTGGTCCGCTCGCGGACGACTGCCGTGGTCGTTGTCTGGCCTCGTCACGCCTCTCCTATGCGTTATGCCAGCGCGGGATGCCCCTGCTCCATCATTGGTGGTCTCAGCTCCTGCCGCCGCCGTCGCCACCTTCTCCCCCTGTGACCGCCTCAGTCGCCAAGCAGTCTGTCCTCCTTCTCTAGTCGCTCCGAGAAGGCTGCCGTCGACCTCACCCACCTTGCCTGTAGGCCCTCACCCTATGCAAATCTTCCCCGGCCGCCTCCTCCCTCTTGTCTCCCCCGCCCATTCCCACCTCCCGATTATTCTTCCTCCCCCCTAAGAGCGCAAGCCCACCCGCCGCGCCGCCCAGCCCCGCTTGCCCATCACCGTCGACGAGGTCGACAACCCTCGGAGCACCCAGTTGGCGCCGCACACCCTCTCTTTGTTCCCCACTTTCGCCACCCCATCGTCCAGCCGCTTCGAGCGGGAGACAATCCCTTGCAGATGTTCACGCCACCGAGCAACCCGCCATCGGTCGCCAACAGCAGTTGCTCGGGTCCACGTCGCCGCCCATCTCTTTGAGCACGTCGGACCAGCATCCACACCCGTTGCTGAGCACTCCCTCACCTACGTCGCCACTCGCCACCGCGAGCCACCACTCCGAGCACCACCCCGCACCCACAGCCGAGCACCCCCGCCTCCGTCGCCGCTCGCCAAGCACAACAGCCGTCTATCGACATCCTACGCCCCTCTGTCGTGACCACCCACCACCAGAAGAGGCCTGGCATCGTCGCCTCGGGCTGACATTTCCTTCGTGGGAAGGCGCCTTCACTGTCGCCGGTTGTCTTGGACCACTGGCGTCCAGTTCTTCCCGCCGGCAGCCGCTGCCCCTCTGTAATGCCTCAGATTTTTTCGGATCATTTTCGGGGGTCTTGGAGAGTGTTTCCATATTCACCTCCTTCCCCTTAGTCAGTGGGTGGTAGGGCACTGTAGGAATAAGTGTGGGTGGGATGAGGCCATAGCCAAGGCTGCGTCCATCTATTTGTGCGGCGTCATCTTGTTCCCTTCAGCCGACCATACCTTAGACCTACCCCTTCTTAGCACCATTAGCGGCCTGTGGCAGGGTCTTTTCATTTCTCAGGCCGTCCTGGCTTATCTTTATGAGGGCCTCAGCTCAGCAATCTTAGGGGGCCCGTTGTTCGGCTCCATGATCCTTTGGGAGTGTTGGATGGGAGTTAGGATGAAGTTCACCCCCCGGGAGGATGCTGACACGGTTAGCCGGATCTACGGGAGCCATCCCCTCTTCTTTATAGGTGGCGCCTTCAGGTTCCCGACTAGAGCGTCCCTAGCCCGAGCCGTCAACACGGACTTGCCTCCGTCAAGGGCCACAGGGGTTAAAAAATCACCAACCCCTAGGTATCATCCATTCCGTTTATGTGTTTAACTTGTTATTGGTTCATAGATTTGCACGTCCCCAAGTCTGATCGGGTTTGTTTTTTGGTGTTCTTCACATTCTTTTGTAGGTCTACAGTACATTTAATGCAAGGCTCAACCCTTTTGGCCAGCTGGAAGAGGAGGATCAAGATCCCATGATTTTGGTTTCTAGGTGTTGGTCGCGACTGTCTTCAGACCGCGCCCTGCAGATAGCGGCCTTCGACAGGCTACGTTCTGCTTGCATTTGCCTGTTCCCTGCTCGTGAGTGTGTCTCCGTCCACTCTTTTCCAAGGTACATAACTTAGCCTCACGATCCAGTCTTTGATACATATCACCACTTAATTGCTTTGCTATTCTCTTTATAGTTGCTCCACGCCCACGGCGTGTGTTTCTTTTCTTTCATATATTTGCTACTTGCCCCATGCCTACAGCGTGTGTTTAGTTTCAGTTCTGCCATCCTATTCTTCTGCTCTTGCTTTATTGAGGTGATACCATCATCGATTGTTATTTTGTTCATTACTCATGCATAGTGGTCCTTCCAATATCTACACACGTGTGTACGGACCCACATGGGAGTGGTAGAGAGCTAGTCTCCATAAGATGATTTTTAGGTTAGTTATGTTATATTATATGCTTTGATGATGTCTAACTATGATTTATAGAGTTTATGAAGTGTTCTGAAATGATCACTAATTATTTGAATGTTCAAGAAGTTCAGCCAAGCAAGTGCATGTGAAGTTGGCAAAACAAGGAAAAATCAGTCGACCGAACTCAATTTCAGTCGACTGAAATGCGTCCAAGTCGACAGACCTTCAAGTTCAATGGACAGACTTAGCCTATAGACAAAGCACAACAGTAGATAAAGTTGGTCAACCTAACGAGTGAGCCAACAGCAAGGCAAGTCAACAGCAAGAGCAATGCAAGTCAAATGCATGGAACCATGAAGCCTAAGGTGCAAGAGGCTTTGGACGTACAAAAATGAAGAAAGGTAATGGAGCTGGCCAATTAGTCAACTGACAATAAAAGTCAAACTCAGTCGACAGATGTGGAAATAAGTCGACATACATTGCTGAAAGATAGGCAACTTAAGTCGACAGAGTTTTGAAAAAATCAATTGACCTCAGTAAAGGGAGTCAACTGAATTTGAGAAAAATCAGTCGAGCCAAGAAAAGGGAGTCGACTGAATTTGAGAAAATTAGTAGACCTGGCTAGAAGTCAGTCGACTGATATGCAAGGGAGTTGACAGACATTGCAAGCCAGGCAGACAAGTTGATAGAACATAGAACGAGGCCAGACGACAAACCGTGTTCATTTTAAAGTAGTGTAGCTGGGGACTGTGACTGTCAACTGAAGCTCAGTAGCTAGGCCAGCAACAACAATAACTTACAAGCAACTAGCAACCAGCAGCATCAGCTGCAACACTGGCATCAACAGTAGCAACATCAACACCAGTAGCTAGCATTAATAGCAAGAACAGCAGCATAAACAACAAGCAATAGTAAGGCTCACGTGCTGATGCTCATCAAGTGTTCGACGAATTGCCTTAGAGCAGTATCATCCAGCAGTAGCTAGCATCCACAAGTAACAAAATAAGCTAGCAGCAGCTAGCATCACAAGCAGCACCAGTAGCTCAGCAATAGCAGCAACAACATGGTCCAGTGTATCTCATGTCCAAAAATAAGTACAGTCAATAGAAGGAAAAGTACAAGTACACAGGACATATCCCGGCTCTAGCAACTAGCCACTAACCCTAACCGTACGAACCACGAGGAACCTCAGACGCGCCTCCCGACGAGCCCGCCTCACCTGAAAATACAGGGGTGAGCCTCATTTCATAGGCTCAGTAGGGATCTCGCGGACTCCCACTTCGCGCGAAAGAAACAAGGCGAATGGCACGAACGAGCACGGAAGGTAACACTACCTAACGAGAGTACGACAGAACTTACAAGCAATAGTAAATAAACAGAAAAGCTCTCTACGACTAGTCATACCGTACAAACCAATCTTGATCCAACAAAACACGAGTCTGTACCTACCAGGAGACAGGAGCTCTACCCACCAGAAGAAAGACCGGCTGCGTCCCCTAACATCTTACACCGCGTCCCAAGTGTCTCCCTACTCGCCCTTGGTTGAAACTGAGACACACTCAACAAGTACCACGAACAACGACTAGCTAGGGTCGTGCTCGTCAGTGCGCGTCCTCTACCCCCAACTACGTGTGTACACACAGACCATCTGCTCTAGGTTGAGTCCTCTAACTGGTTTTTCCCCCAGTCAGACTCAGGCTGTAAAGGTAAGGGGCCCTATGAAAATCAGCCTAAAAACCATCTCTCACCGGGTCACGCTCTCCACCACTCCCAAGTGGGTCTGCATCCATATGCGCAGGAAAGTTATGACTAGTGGACAGGTCACTGGCGGTGAAACTCGACTCACAGAAATCACCAGTCGAAAGGAAATGGAGCGGCTGTCCACTCAGGATTGCCCCTCAGCCTAGCGGTCCTCTCTGGGCCACAAGACAGATCTAGCGGTCCTCTCTAGGCCGCAAGGCAGACCTAGCAATCCTCTCTGGGACCGTCAGGCTCACCCAAACGGTCAAGCCGTGACCGCAAGGGAACGAGCCACAAGGGGGTGTAGAGGTCTATCGCCAGGCCATTAACCCCAGCCAAGCGGTCCTCACTATGCCGCAAGGTGACAAGAAATGGTCGTGCCCTGACCATTACCCAGTGCGTGGCTCCCAACGGTTGGAAACACGCACCTCGAGGGTGCTATTGTCAAACAGGAGAAACGATCGTCTAGCGATCACTGATTCGAGGGTAGCGGTCTATCGCGTGACCGCCACCCTGAGCCTAGCGATCCTGGACAGACCGCTAAGGCTGCTGACACTATAGGGTTCGTAGGCGGCCCCCTTGAGGACCGCTAAGGAGCATAGCGGTTCCTGAAAGGACCACAAAGCTCACCTGAGCGCGAAACTGGCGGGAAACACCAAAAATTCTGTTCCACGCCCCGATCATCGCCCGATGATAGGGAAACACAGGGCAATCCATCCCCAACCCTCCTAGCATGATTCTACGCAGTCAAAAATCTCACGAAACGAGAGATCTATGCTCAACCCCAAAGCATAGATTTTGACCCTCCCGGCTCAAAAACACCCCTCTCGACCTCCCCACGGCCTACAAATCACGGGAAAAGCGGTAAAGAGTGTAGGGATCCGTCCCCCTACCTCAAGGAAGTCCAAAAGTCGTCGGGTCACTGTCGATCTCAAAACCTTACTTTTAAACCCACGATCTCCACGCCCCTTGCCACGAGAGCAACACCACCGCGCTCGCCTCATTGTTGCCGCCACCACCACGCCGTCGCTGGAGGAAGGGGGCCACGACCGTGAGCACATGGGGGGAGAGCCTAATAAAGAACTAAGAACAAGATAACAGTATAAGACAATGAATAGGTGATACAGATAAACATAACTTATAGACTTGGTCAGAATGTACCAAAATTCTAATAATATTTAAGCATGATAGAAGAATAATAGATTATCAGAATATCAAGTTAACATAATATCAGGATACCGGAATATCAGAAAAACAAAATGTCATAATAACATAATAACAGAGGTTGGTGCAATACCACATCTAGAAGTTTCCCAAGGTTTACATAATGGACTTCCCTCCTACCTAGCATTGGTTGTTAGTGGAGCCATAGTTCTTAATAAAATCATATTTGTAGATATGGCCACGTGAAGTCAAGGAGTTATGTTTCATAAATATCACAAATGTAATTTCAAAGGAAAATATAATGGTACAAGCAATAGAGACAATATTCATGAGGAACATCAACTCAATTGTACATTAAACAGTCAATTCTCAGACTTATAAAACATAATCAAATAGTCAAAACATGATCATGAAACTGGGTTGTAGACGTAGTCATGAATAGTGCCGCAATCTGACTTAACGTCGTTGGTCGTATGTCCACGACCATAGCAAGATGATCTAGGCAGTTGTGAGAAGGAGGTCTCCAACAGAATGTGGTTAGGAAGAGCACCACGATCAGGAATGCGGTCAAGAGGTTAGTCGTGATCAAAGAGATGGACTCAAGTGAACATGGTCTTTGGGTCAACTATTATCACGAAACAGAGGCTTGAATGTGGTTTCTGAACAGGCTGCATTGAGTACAAAGCAAACAGAACCCAAACAGAATCTCATTCTATGGGTCCAATGGTTGGTTGAACCTCGAACTACACCAGTAGGATGGTATTCTCAATATTTTCACGGTTTTTGTTGTGCATCCAGCTCAGTGTCTTTGTGGGAATACAAGGGTCGCAGATACTTATAGAGGCCTCAATGAAGAAAGTACCAGTTCAACGGAAAGAATATCTAGCGCAAGGTCCTAACTTCACCAAGAATTGGGATTCAAGTGGGAAACAGAAAATAATTAATAGCGGTAGGTTAGCATCACCAGAGTGACATAACCTTCAAAATAACTATACATGATATATCACAAGATATATTCATGAAATCACCGATCACTATAACTAGTATGTAATAATGTTAAATCATGCTATGATGAGACAAATTCAGGTTAATAAGAATTATCTACTCTTTTAACATGCTAGGAACAATAAAGATAGGAAGAGTTCATGGAATTAAAGGAAAGATGAACATGGATCTTGAAGACTTAATATATTAAGATTTATACATGTTCCCTAGTTACATTAGTTGGTTTAGATGACATACAGACATGAAAACATGCATCTAAACTCAATAGCTCTGATATAATATGTTGGTAAGACACTAGGATTTCTAGAAACTCGTGTCAGAATGCAATCGACAGAGGCGTCGCGATCATGTAGAACATGGTGCACAGGGATGCCGCGTTCATGGAAAGTAAATAATTTGTAAATAAGTAGAACTCTCATAGGCGTGGTCTATCGCAGTGCCATGTTTAGAGATGTGGTCACTGTTAGCATCGCGACTTCAAATAGAAAGTTGTTTACAGTGGGAAAACCCTAAAACAGCGATATCCAGTCCATAATATTTGAGATATATGCAATATAATAGTTAAAATTTTGGGAAAACATTACAGAACTATGACAGACATGTAGATGAATGTGTTTGATCAATTAATTTATTGTTTAGCCTAAGAGAATACAAGCCACAAAGGGCAACTCTAAGACTCCGAATTGGGTAGGGAGGACTCCCGAGGACTAGCCTACTAGGGGGGCACTCAATGAACCCGGGGGTTATGCTTCCATTTCATAATGTACAGCCATGGGCTGCTGGCGCTGTGGCCATCAATAGTAATCCCTTTGGGGGGGGGATTCCTCCAGAGTCTCCACCATGAAGAGGTAGGCTTCGGGGATGTGAAGATGGTTATGAGGAGCCACTCAATCATATGAAAAGAAGGGAAAATAGTGTCTCTCTCCCCCATGGATAGACCCGCTGGGCATTCAGGCACACAGTGTAATGTTCATACATGACTGACATAGAAACCAATATGTAGAATGATGGGGATAGCAAAAAACAAGGGTTTCAGTGGATTTTTGGATGAACCAAGACCCCAACAACCCATGGATGAGGGTGATGAGGCCCATGGCCATTTCCAAAAAAGTCACATGCTCTGAAAAGCAAAAGATATACATGTTGACAGAAATAGAAATCATTCGAACACATAAAACCTATCTGGATCAAGGATGATAATTAGAGTCAGTCTGGCACATTGGGGAAGGGATTCATATGTTGAATACAGCCCATGAGGGCGTTGCTGCCCACCTGGTGGACCAAGATAGGCAGGGCCTGGGACCTGCTCATGGTAATTTACCGACCCTGGTTGCCCACCCCATAGCACGGCATGGCCACAACATCAAAGGGAGCAGATACAGCAAAAAGAACGAAATGAAAATTTGAGAATGGGCATTGAAAGAAAAGGATTCAAAGATGGATTCATCCATGACTGAACAACGAAAGGAGCATTCATTCATAACTGAACACAGGAGAACATAGAAGAGAAAGAAAGTTTATTCGTCTCTTTAGACAGAGGAAGAAATCGATATACTATGCTAAGACCAGGAAATCTTGGCAGTGATTCCACAAATATAAAAAAAATAAACATAATTCAGGAGAAAGAAGAAGGGGGGGGGGAGGGGCATTGACCCCGTTCCCTCCCCATACAAGCACACACCTTCTCTCCCTCTCTCCCTTCCTCTCTTTTCTCTCCTCGCAGGTGGGCACTCACAGGTGAATGGAGCTTGATCGCCCAAAGGCCAGGGGGTAGCAGATGGAGCCCGGGGAGGAAGAGTGTCCGGAGAGAGCCTCACCTTCGAAGCTTTGCTTGCTCTTATAGCCACTGTGGGAGGGCACGGATGAGGAGGCACTAATGATTGGAGCGGCTCATCCACGTGTCCCTCTGCTCATGGTTCACGGGTGAGGACCCCTAGACGGGCGTCGAAGCTTCAGCGCAGGCGTGAGGCTCCTGCTCACGATCGATGACCCAAGGGGGCAGGGTGAGCCTAGTTCCTTGCTCTGGTGGTCTAGTGGGCAGGGGCAGAAGGAGCTGCTGCGTGCGTTGGTCGTGCACCCACCGGACCAGGGTGCCGGGGAGCCTGTCGGAGACGGGGAGTTGGGGACTCTGCTGGTAGTGAGCTGCGTGCGTTCGAGGCGCGTGTGTTCACCGGATTAAAGCTCCATGGACCCTCCATAGCCAGCTCGTCGACGGCGGTGAGGAGAGGGAGTGAAGGGGGTTGCTCTATTTCTGTTGGCCTGGCGTGAGGAAGGTGCTGGCCCTCTCTTCATTTCGTTAGCTTTTTTGTTTTGTTCTTCTTTTTTTACTTTGTTCATTGTTATTTTTTATCTTTATTTTTTATATAGAGGCATATACATATACATATACATATACATATATACAACAATTGCCCCTGCAGCGAGTCAGCCGCCTCCGGTGCGAAGGCCTCACCCGTGATCGGATCTCGGCCAGAGGCTACGCTGCCAAGCAACTGCGGCGTGATGGCCTCCAGGCCCATGTTCTTGTCGCGCTTCATGCGCGCATCTTCCAGCAGGCCAGCCTGTCGGGAACCCTGCAGCATGCCGGTATCGTAGGCGCGCTGGGCCGCTCCGCCGCCGCCTGCCAGCGCCGCCCCCAGTTCGCTCCATCCGTTGGCCATCGTCAGAACCTCGTATTCGGCAGGTTGTAGGTGAAACCGCCGCCGGCCGACGCGGTGTTGCCCTGCGAGAATGCATCCCCGCCACCACCGCCTGATCCGCCTGCCCGCGCCATGCCATAGGCCCGCGCACCATCGGCCACGGCCGTCAGCCACGGGTTCGGACGAATCGCTTGCAGGCGCATCTGCGAAAGGAACTGGTCGGCCGCCGACTGGCGCTTGATCTCATTCAGCCCCGTGCCGTAGCGCGACAGGTTGGCCGCTTCTGCCTGGCGCTGCAGGCCGGGTGCGTCGATCGCGCTGAGCAGCCCGGCATTGGTGGTGCCGTAGTTGCTGATTCCCAGCGCCGCATCGTTCGCCGCCTTCGTGTAGGCGCCGGACACGTTGCCGACCTGAGCCAGCGGTCGGATAGCGTTCGGGTTTTCGGCCCGCAGCTTCGTCATGAACTGGTCGAGCAGGTTGGATCGTGCCGAGTCCGGCGACGACTGCGCGGTTTTCTGAATCAGCTGCTGCGTCTGCTGATCCTGCTGGTGCTGCAGGCCGTACTGCTGACGCAGATTGCGGGCCAGCTCGCTGTCCTGCCGGTGTGCAACCTGACGGTTGTTCGCATAGGTGGCGGTCGCCGCAGCAAGAGCGACAGCGGCTGATACCCAGAAGCTCATGGCGCGGACTCCTCAATAGCAGCCTTGCCGTTCGGGAAGAAGCGGTTCGGCTCATCCTCGGGCAACAACACGGCCTTTTCGATCTCTGCGACATCGGTCAGCGTGGTGGCGTGCACCGTCGTCCACACCACATCACCGAGCGCGATGATGGCCCGCTTGGAGCCTGGCAGCGACTTGAAGATGTTCACGCCGTACAGCTCACGCCGCGAGGTGCCGTCGACCACGATGCAATTGCCCACCACGATGCACAGATGCTCCTTACCGTGAGTGGCCCCCACAACCGACTCGCCCGGCTTCATGTACATCGGCCTGGCATACAGCCCTTCGGCGAAGATGTGATCCACTGGCACGTCGATCTGCGGCAGTTCGGAAAGCGCCCGCTGGTAATCGGTGATGCGCTCGACCGAGGGCGAATCCATCAGGTCGTTGACTAGGTCGTCCATTAGAACCTCCCGCCAGCACTGGCACCCGCGCCGAAGCCTGGCTGATACCAGCCGCCCAGCCCGGCGTTGTAACCGTCGCGCAGCGCCTTGGCGTCCTGGCTCTTTTGGTAGATCGTCGAGAAGTCACCGAACACGTCACCAAGGGCGTTGGCCGTCGATCCAGCCTGGCCCGCCTGCAAGTTGCTGCGCAGGGCGCCGGCAGCCTGCGATGCGGCGCTGGTAGCATCCAGGCCGCCTTGCGCCGCTGCGATCAGGTTCGCCCGCGACTGCTCGTCCTGCGACCGCAGCGAAGCTCCGGCGCCGAGTCCACGCCGCTGCGCATCGAGCACGCCGGAGAGGTAGTCTTTGCCAGCCCTCGCGCCAAGGTCAGTCTGCACGCTTCCGCCCACTTGGCCGTTGCGAGCCATCGCGAATCGCAGCTGGCGATCGTTCCGCGCCTTCTGGTCGTCCAGCTGGCGTGTGTAGTAGCTAGTCGTGTCCTTGGCGAGCTGGTCGTATTGGCCCGTTCGCGACGGGTTGTCGAAGATGCTGTTGATCTGGGCCGTCGAGTTCGCGATCGAGCGGTTGCGTGCATCCTCGTTCGCCTGCGCCTGACGGGCCGCGCTGTTGCTTCCACCGCTCATGGCCGGTTGTCCTCCGCGATGCGCGCATAGATGACGATGTCTTCGCCGTGGGCGCCTGCGCGGCGCCGGGTGCCTTCGTGGCGCATGCCCAAGGCTTGCGCATACCAGCTCGTCGCCTCGGTGCGCGTGGCGATCGTATCCACCGCCAGCCGCCGGGCGCCCTGCGCGAACAATTGCCCCATCAGCCAGCGCGTGGCCTTCGTGATCGTCCGCCAATGCGTCGCCCAGCCTTCGGGCGTGCCGACCATCCAGCCATCCCATGCGCCTGGCAGGCCCTGCTGGAATCCGCCGGCCGCTACCGGCGCGCCGAGCTCGTCGACCACCACGAAAGCCAGCCCAAGCGTCGTCATGAAACCGCGGGCTGCAACCTCCGCGTCGTAGGCGCCAGCGCCGCTCATCGCCAGCCAGTGATCGACCTCGTCAGGACGCATGCGCTCGGCCAGCACCTGGTAGTGCCAGTTGCGCGGGGCGACGACATTCGACGGCGGGCTGCTGGGATAAAGCATGATCAGCAGCATCAGGCAGCAGCGGCAAGGATCAAGGCGCATCACGATCCAGCCCTCATGTCCTGCAAGTACACGCTCACTGCCTGCAGCTGCCACTTCTGGCCGCCCGGATAGCTCACGCGAACGCTCATGGATGGCGCCATGACCGGCAGCGGGATGATCTGTCCGGGCACGGTATCCGCAGGCACGGCGAAGTCGGTCGTGAACGTCCCTTCGTTCGTCTGGTCGTAGCCCAGTGCGAAGCTCGGGTTACCACTGCCGACCAGGTCGAAACCCATAACCTGTTTCGACACGCCCGGCTTGCCGAAGTCGAGCCACTGGTACTGCACCAAGCCCGGGAACGTCTGCTCACGCTCGGCATCGCCGGCAAAGTCCGTCACAGCGTCCTCGTCATAGCGCAGCACGTCGTCATTGCTGCGCAGGTACAGGCTGTCTCCGAGCTGCATGAATCCGTCGATCGGGAACGGGAACACGTAGCGGCTCCACTTGCCGACCTGCCCGATCTGGTTGAGCGTGTAGACGAAGACCGTGCACGTCGAGCGATCGGTGCTGTTGAAGGCGATCCAATACTGGCCAAGCGCCGGCAGGAAAGTGCCGCGCGGCTCGTCTGCCGTGGAGGTCATCTTGGCCTTCACCAGCACGTCGATCGGCATACCCACGTCACCAGCCTGAAGGTTGGTGGACGATGCCGCAATGCCGATGGAGCGCACGCCTTGGGACGATAGGAACAGCAGGTCATTGGCGACCGGCGCCAGTGCCTTGTTGTAGGTGCTGGCCACCGGCAGCGCGTCCAGCAGCGTGCTGTTGGCTGGGTCAGCATCCACTTGCCATGGCTGGAAGCCCTCGGCGTTGAACGCGACCAGGTTGGAGCGGTAGAGGTTCATGGCCGCGACCGGGTTGGCGCCATAGGTGTTCAGCCCGAACGGCAGATACCCCGCATCGTCCGTCGCGCTCCAGTCCAGCGGGTTCACCGTCGAGCAATACCGGATGATGTCGTTGTCACCGGCATAGACCTTGCCAGCAGCGATGGCGACGATCTTGGAGTTCGGGCAGTTCGGGTCGGTGATCTGCGCCGTCGAGGCTACCCAGTCGATCGTCCCGTCATGTACCGCCGCTCCCGTCGCTTCCGGCCACGTCGGCTCCGTGTCGCCACTCTTGAGCAGCGGCACGGCCTTCCACACCAGGCGCGTCGCGATGACGCCTTCCCACGTAACCTCGTTGTCAGTGACGGGTACGCCGGTCGTTGCCGGCCATGTCGGCTCCGAGCTTCCGGACTTGCCCGGATCGGTCTGCGTCGCCTTGAAGATCAGGCCGGACGGCGGTGCCTGGTAGTAGTAGGTGAGCACGACATGGTCGAACTCGACGTTGCCGCCGTGCGATCCGGTGTTGACGCCAAGCTCGATCTTTGCGAACGCCGCATTGGCAGGCGCCGCGCTGCGTGCGTTGCTCTGCGTCCAGTACCCGCCTTTGCCGGTGATCAGGTTGCCATTCGTCGTGCTGATCGTCGCGCTGGAGGCGTCGAGCCAGATGATGTTGACCTGCGCCCCGAGGTCATTCGTTCCGGCATTCGTCAGCCGGCACATGGCCATGGCGTTGATCTGCTCGCCCGGCGTGACGCTCAAGACCGTGTCGCTAGATAGTGCACCGGTGCCGCCGCCGATCGCCTTGGCCGCATAGGTGCCGCTGTAAGGGTCATCGCTTGCGACCGACCACATCGCCGGCTGCGCAGTTGACCAATCGGTCAGGTCGACCCTAAAAATTCTTAAAAATAGTCAAAATTCGCCAGACGGAATCTAGATCCGAACCACTAAGGATCCGCTAGAATTACAGGTGTTACAGATGCCCTCAGCCAAAGTGTGTGCTGGCTGAAATGCGGGCTCTTGCGGCGAAACTTCAGGGACTTGGCCACAGCCCCTTGACGTCGCGGGAGGGACTTCATTCTGCTTGGCTGCAGGTGTGCATGAATCTTTGTCATTCAGCTGCTTTCTCAGCAATTCAATTTCATGCCAGTATTTTTGTAGCAGCATCATCGTGGCAGGGTCATTCACAACGGGGTTGAGAATGCCACTTCTGTCTTCAATGGGCATTTCTTTACCCGGCGTGGATCGCACTCCAGTGTTGTCTTCCGCTGTAGCCATGCTAGCAATCGGGGCTGTGATGGCTCCTTCCGGACTGGTTTCTTCCATGAGGACCTGCAGTGCCTCACTTGCAACCTCTTCTGTTCTCACGGAAGAATCTGGTCTCCTGACTAGCTCGGGCATTTCTTCATGTTCTGGGAGCAAGACCCCTTGCCTGTCAGATATTCCAGTCATATGGCAGGTGTAGACCTTCCAACTTCCATTCTTTTTCTTCATCATTCTAGTGTGTGGTCCTCGGGGAATAGCCCACCCTTCAGAGACCATATTCCTTGTCTTCAGCCTCTCCTGAAGTGAGAGGGAATGCTGGGAATAATGATAATTTGTTGATTTTACACCTGGCGGAGTGTAGAAGTCACGGACCCTTCGGATAGCATCCATGGCTCGTGGTAATCTTCGGTGGCTTGCGGGGGTGAGCCCAAGCTCATGATTTTCTTTTTCCCACACTTGCAAGGACGGGGAGGTAGGCGATAATGCTCCCACCTACACCGAGAGCTTGTACGTCGCATGCCTTGAATAGGCCCTTCCGCAGCAATGCTTGTAGTGGTAGGGAACCTCTCTCTGTGGGGCATAAACAGAAAATGTCAGCGAGGGGTGGAGTAGGGTTGTCATCTTGGCCCGTATACTTTCCCTCGGTCTCCTTTGGTGGACCCTTTCAGATTCCTCCCCAATGGCGGAGACGGTACGGGTTCCCTTGGGCATCCATATCTAGTTGAATTTGATTAGTCTCGGGGCCGGCCAACCTTCTGCTTTAATTCTGGGCGCAGCATGGCTCGTCTTGTCTTGGGCCAGTAGTTGGAAGGAGTTGCAAACTGGCACCATGGGTATAACCCTATCCGGTATCACTTTGGCTGGTCAGCTGTTGAGAAAGACACGAACTCCTCCGATCAACACGGATTTGCCCAAGGTAGACAACCAGTCTTGTAGAGTGCCAGCATTCTTCCTGATGGTTCTTCTTCTTGCGATGGTGCGCTCCTTGCTGATTGGGGCATGGGAAGCAATGTGGTGAGGGCAGCCACCCATCATCTTCATCTTCTCTGGGGTGACCTTCCCATTGTCGAAGGTCACAGTGTTCATTTCTTTGACGTGGAGGAACTCCACGAATGCCAACCCCAGAGAGTTGGAGAAGCCAATGACGGGCGGGAAGCTCCCGAAGCAAATAGGGACGACGAGGTAGCCGTTCCTCACGTGACTTTCAACTACTAGTGGGCCGAAAGTAACTGCCATCGCGGTCGTCGAAATGCAATCCATTCATTTGTAGATAAAACAATTAGTATTTTAGGAAGGGGCCACAGGGCCCTTAGTCCTGGCAAAAAGATGAAGGGTAATTTTGGTCCCACCGGGCATGCCAGACTTCTGGACGCCACGAACACATACTCACGTCCTTCCTCCCTTCTAGCTTCATTCTTGTTTACTTCTATATTGATATAATTAAAGGGATTTAGAAAAGGAAGGAAGGGAAGGAAAACCTGTCTACAACGGGGACCGCCGATTCAACTCCTGTGAGATCCCACCAGATCGAGGGCGCAGGATAGTGCCACCGGTTCATAGGATCGAGCTACGAGGGCACCACCGGATGGGTCTGAGGGGCGGTTCTATTAGATGGGCTTAGGGGACGGCCACCAGATCAGAAGCCCTGGGGATGCCACCGGATCAAGCGGGCTAAGGGGGGCGCCACCGGATCGCGGTGCTATGGTGCCACAGGATCAGGGCCCCGGGGCAGCCACCGGATCATGGTGCTAGGGTGCCACCGGATCAGGGCGCAGGGTGCCACCGTATCAGGTAGCCAGGGGTGCCGCCGTATCGGGGATCAAGGCCTCAAGGCCAATGAGCAACCCGAAAGGGCAAGGAGCAATTCGGTGTTGTCGTTTTCGTACGCACCATGACCTTTTTGGGGCCGTCACTCCTTGTGGGCGTATGTAACATCCAGAAAAATCAATGATCAAAATATATCATGTGTTCATCATTATTTGTCCTCTTTCAAATTAAAAAGAAAAGAATGAAAAAATATAGAAAGAGGAGATAAACAATCAAACCGTGATCGCCACTGAAGCCAATAACATGCCAAACATGTAAACAGTAGAGATAGGGCATGCTACATACCTCAGAAATTTAGAAAGGGGCCTAAGCAGGCCAGATCATGAACGCGCTAGGGTCAGGGAGCGCCTTCTCAAGAACGCGCTATCTGTCTATAGCGCTACCTAAAATAGTGCGGGATTTGATTACAAGTCCATTCCTTCCTTGCTCCAAGGCCGGCCAGGGTGTAATGACACCACACGTGTTCAACCAAAAAAAAAAAAAAAAAACACAAATCCAATGAAGGCAGTGAATTCTGTCTCATCCATAAACTCATGTCAGGAACCTGAGACAAGCTCTCGTGGTGGCTACACGCAAATGGAAGAAGCTACGCCAAGCGCAAAACTCAACACCTTCTGGGTCCACCCCTTTTGAGCCGTGTCTCACAAGGTCACCCTGTATAACCTCAATGGAAGGAAGAGACTCCTGGTGAAGCATAGTCTACAAACCGATAATGAGCATCATAGTTGTCCCAGATCCCACAAAGGGCCACATCCGCGGAGTATTGAGCCAATCAACTTAGAGACTTGAAAATTTTAAAACTCTGTTGAAGCATGCTCCTGACCTGATAGCTCGAGGAAAACTCATCTACTAAACCTGTGAAGAATGTCCATTCATCACACAAGAAAGCTCAAACCTTCCAAGCAACGTTGACACGGAAAATGTCTTGGGGTGTCCATTCTCACACTCCGTCAGGCAGCTAAACACTCAGCCTGTTCAAATTGCAGTCCCTCAAGGGCTTTCTTCCCCGATGGTAACGGCAAACTAATCGCCCCTGCTGGTCCAGAAATCACCAGTGAAGAAGAAACCACAGGTGACATGTGCACCTCGTCAGATAAATTTTTAAATGTAATAAATGCAACAAAAGGGATGAACCAAGTGCTTCCTAGGCGACCTACGGGTTCGAAAGTCTGAGCGTCAAATCGATCGAGAAAGTCCCTACGGGACCTTGCATCCCGCCCTTTTATATTTTATTTGAGTCATTTTGATGTATTATTTGAGTCATGTCCCTAGGTATAGCACTTATTTTCCTATGTTGGGGCTTCTTGCATAATAGAGGGTAATAACAAAAAAAAATTGAATGAAACCCCATTTCCCCCAAACCTATAGCGGGAGTAGCCCTCCCCCTTTCTCCCTCACGGCACACCCCTCTCTCTCTCCCTCTCTCTCTTTCGAGCCACCTCCTCTCCCGACTATAGACGGGTGGTGGTGAGGAGCTCCAGTCGAGCTATGGAGTGGCAGGCAAGCGATCTTGAAGGCGAGACGGCAGTGGTTCGCTTGGTAGGGTCGAGTCACGCTCGTGGAGTGGTTTTTTTGTGAAGAACGAGGTAGATCGGCGTAGTTTCTCATGTTTAACGTAGGGGGACAGAACCCTCTTGCTTCCTATTGTCATTTCCAAAGATTTAGTTTTGTGAATCATGCGTCTTGTGGGTTTGATCGCTGAAATATTTAGCATGTCTAGAGTTCTTTCAATTTCTTGATGTAAATGTGTAAAATGCATGAGATTCATGAATTTTTTTGAGTTTAAATGAATGCATGTGATGGATGAAAGGTCATAGGTATATTGTATGTTTTCTCCCTCATTTGAGTCGAGTGGGGTGAGATTTGGAGTAGTTAACCCTACCCGATTTCGTCGAGTGGGGTGAGATTTGGAGCAGTTAGCCCTTCCTGATTTTGAAAGACTGAACGCGGTCAGTCTTCTAACCGTGTTAAGGCTCTGGGAGAGGTCGTGCACTACCCAGAGACCACGTTCAAACATGGGAGGGGGCTAAGTTGGTAACTTTGGTCGCGGTGCCTAGGAGGACCCGTTCATGAGGAATGCGACCACGTGACCGATCGCGTTCACGAAGATCACGGCCGGTCGACTGACCACGTCTCTAATGAATGCAGCGCCAACCTTGACCGCATTTAAAGCAGGTCGACTGACCCTTTAACCAGGTTGACTTACTCCCCTTAATTCTGTGCAGATTATGGCTTTTTGCCCCGAAACTTAGGTTTTTACTCTGAAAACTTATTTTTTCACCCCGGAACTCAAATAGAGGTGTTTTTGGGATAAAATAGAAAGTAGTTAGCCATGTGAACCCCACGAGGGCCATCTCTTGGCAGGACACCCGATGATTTGGCTAGAACCCATTGGTATATCTCAAGGCAGGGACTGAGAACAGTTTATGATTTTTGAGATAGCAACTTCGGCATCCTTGCCTTGCCATTTAGACTCGGGTTTCTTGTGACGTGCTTGTGTCCACTAAGATTTCCCAGTGGGTCCTTGCTTAGAGTGACCTTTTCCACTAGTCGTAGCTTACATGGGCACGCGTGTGTCGACCCACTCAGGAGTAGTGGAGAGTTGGACCCAGGAGAGACGTTTTTAGGTTGATTTGCATAGGGCCTTCAATTGTGGCGGCTCGAGTCCAGGTCGGGAGGAAAACTAGCTAGAGGGATTGACGTAGCGTAGTCAGTTAGTGTGTGCACACATGGTCAGAGACTTCAGACGGGTGCTGACGAGCACGACCCCTACGAGACTCTTATCTTGTGTTTCGTGTACATAGTCTCAGTGTCCGCCTGGGACTTGTAGGGAGTCACCTAAGACTGTGGACTAAGTCATCAGTGTACAAATCTAGCCTTGCTTCTAGTGGGTAATGCTCCTGTCACTCGAGTGTAGCGACCTCGGTATCTCACTATTGTGACTTAGTGTTTAGGCGATCGAGGGTTTTTTGTTGTATGTTCCCGACTCATGGTTTGTTATTAATAAAATTGATATTTGTGTAGCGTAGTTGCTTCCTTTAATTATACATCCTCTCAGTTTGACTTATTACTCAAGATTTTCAAATCTTAGACCCGCCGATTCACCGCATTGGCATTATGCGGGTGGGTTGTTAATGTATGTGTTTACATGGGTTTATACGTGTGTGTTTTGCATATTTGATAGTGTGAGTTGCATATGTGTGAATGTGTGTAAAGGGTGTATACGTTTCTTTCTTATTACACTGACATGTATTAACATGGGTATGGGTGAGTGTGTGAGTGTTGTTCGTGGATGAATGAATCGGCGCATGTGTATCGGCGCAGGGTGTGTTTTTTTTATTTTCTTGTTACACATATATGCATAAGTGATGGGGGGATGGCAGCGTCGGATGACACCCCACCCCCGTCGACTCATAGACTTTGATTTTGATTTTATTTTTTTTAACAGCTGCCTACACAATATGCTTTAAGAAAAAAAGGGAGGGGGTTGCCACTGGATTGGCACCACCCTCGCTGATTCAGGTAGGGGTGCCGATCCAGTGCAACCCTCGTCAATTCAAGCAGGGAGTGCCTGATTCGGCACAGCCCCCCGCCGACTCAGGCAGGGGGTGCCTGATTCGGTGCATCCCCTATCGACTCAGCCTTGCTTCATTTTTTTTTTAATATCACAGGTCTTGTAATTAGTCTAAGTGTTCTGGAGAAAATTAGGCAGCACCTCTCCTAGACCCAGAGCGTCGGAGGCGTAAATAAGGTGCGCATCATATGGAGGAACTCTGAGCCGGCCCCGAAACATAAGGGTATGCGCGGAGACGTCAACACTCATAACCAGGTTTGGGTGCGGAGATCTTGAGAGCTGGCCTACAGAGGATCCTGTTGACCCACGGGTTGCCACGAATGCGTCAAAATGTGCACTTTAAGCTATCGCCGTATATGGCCTTTAATATTCACTCTTCTATGGGAAGCCTCCCGGAGTCCATGTTATGAAGTAACGAGCCCTCGGGGCTCCGCAAGTGATCCAAATCCGGAGTCGGAATCGGTGTAAGAAAAAAGAAAAAAAATAATATGTTAATCAGGATTAAGTCCCATGTTCCTCACCTCCTTAGAACCACAGCCATTGGATTGGTCCAAGTTTTAAAGTGGGGTTTTGAGAGAGAGAGGGATTCAGAGATAAATCAGACTACCCATCGAAAAAGGGGGGAGAGGGATAGGCCGACCTAAGCGACTATATCATGTATACACATATATGCATAGAAATAGGTAGGTTCATGAGGGAAGATGAGGAAGGATCGGGGTAAGGGAAACACACATATTATGCATAAATAACCACGCACATGCAGCGATAGGGATGCAAGAGATTCACAACAAGAGGGGGAAGAAATTGGGGTTTACGGCCCCTGCTTTCATTATATCTTGAGAAGGGAGGCTTTATAGATCAGCCACGGATGCTCTACCTATTACAAAGATAAGAGCAACCCAAGGAGAGAGAAAATAAGACAGGGACAGGGAAACCCACCCTCACGCGGAGCTCGCTGGCCTTCTCTCTCCCTCTGCCTCTCTTTTTCTCTAGTTTCGACGAAGGCTTTTGGGCTTCTAAACTCCCAGGGTGCAGAGGTTCGAATGCTCGCTAGAGGTTCCGAGAGAGGGTGAGCGAGCCCCCTCCTCTTCCTTTTTATAGGTGCAGGAGACATCTCGGCATCGATGTGTTTTTTTTTGTCACTTCGAATATGGTTGTTGACGTATGCATCTTCTACAGCGTCACGGGGGGGGGGGGGGCATGGGGCCTTGGACGTGTTGTGGAGGACCGCCACCCTATTTTTCATGCTAATCGTGTTCCGATTATGTTGTGTTGACCCCGGGTCGACCCAGTTGTGACCCAGTGGTCGACCTTCGGTCTCATGGATGTCCTGGACACCCTCGGGGGTTCTGTGTTTATGTTTTGGGGTGTCTTGAGGTATCGTGCTACCTCGTTTAGTGTGTCCATGAATTTAAGAGTCTGGGTGATTCCATATGTTCTGGGTTTTTGGGTTACGCTTGTTCGAGTCACCTTGTATCGGTGTGAGTGCGGTGGGGTTTTCCCCGCACGTCATGGGTTTTTTTGGAAGGTGGTTTCCGAGTGTGCCATGCGATGGACTATGAGTCCAGTCACCCAGCTTGGGCTGGAGGTTTCCCGCTTTTCCCTGGGATGGGGAATAGACTTGGTAGCTTGTGAGTTGCCTTGGGAATCGTGCTTTGTGTTTTCTATGTGGACCGTGTGTATGGCCTCTGAACTGTGAGTCCAATTACCCAGCCTGGGGCTGGAGGTTTCCTTAGTTCCCATTTCGAGGGAATGGTCTCGACAGTTGTGAATTGCCCTGTGAGTCATCGTGCCGTGGTTTCTGACCCTAGGGTTAGGGCAGATTGACGGCATGGTGCCGTTCGGTGCAACGATTTTGACCTCGAGTCTTGTGACTCAAGGATCATTAGATTTAGTGAGTCTAGAGGACTGTCTAGAGTCCAGTGGCTTAGCACCACTTAGTTCTTTATGACTTTCGCACAGGGTGCGTGCGTGGTTCTCGGAGTTTCTCCTCGAAGAGTGGTCACATCAATGACTCCCTACTAGTTGTAGCCCTCCGACACACGTGTGGTCCCACCAGGGAGTGGTGGCGAGGCTGTACCTGAGAGAGACAATTTTTAGGCTGGTTCCCGTAGGGCCCCACGTCTTGCTGCCAGAGTCTGACTGAGGGAAAATCCAGTCAGAGGGCCTGACCTAGGACGCATGGTCAGTCTGTGCACATGTGGTTGGGGGCAGTTGGACCCGCACTAACGAGCGAGACCCCAGCTAGTTCTTGTTCGTGGTACTAGTTACTGTACGGTGTCTTTGTCTCCACCTGGGGCGTCACAGTGAGATACCTGAGGCTGTGGACTAAGTCATCAGTAGACGCATCCGGCCTTGCTTCTAGTGGGCAGGTACTCCTGTCACATGAGACGTGACTCTCTGGTTTTCGGGTTTCATTTCCCGTCTGCGAGACATTGCTTCTAGACCATTCCCGCGTGCTTTCCCGAGGTGGTGGCCAGGGGTGCTTGGTAGGGTTTACCGAGGCCTCACCGTGCCAGTGTAGGACTGCGCGGTCCCGGTTGGTCGTGCCTATGTGGGCAGGCTTCCGCGGTAGGGTTGCTGCGAGTGTTTCCTTGGTAGGCCTAGTGTTAGAGTGTTCTGGTTCCCAATTGTGAGATTGGGATTTCCCTTTCTATTGCCAGTACAAGTAGCTGTAGTGCCAAGTTTTGATCGGCCACTGGTTCGCTATTCCTGCTGCAGTTGCTTAGCTAGTGCTGCTTTCCTTTCCGTCATTATTCTTTGTTGGGGTTCTGCGGGACCCCTACTGAGCCAATGATAGGAGGCTCACCTCTACTTTTCATGTGTGACGATTCTTCCTCAAGGTTCGAGGGTGCTGTGCGAAGGTTCTTAGTTGCCAGTTCGCTAGGCCAAGTGTTCACTTGGCATTTGATACGTTTTACTGCTTTAGACTATACTTTTGTTAGATTGGACTCTGTTACAGTTAGTTATTTCCAGCGCCATGGTCAGCCGCACCGCCCGCGTCACCCGCGAAAAGCTGCGCTCGGCCTCCACCGCGCCATCGTCCCCAACCGCCGCCTGCTGCATCCCCTTCAAAGCCAAAGCCCGGGCCAACTCCATCCCCAGCTCCGCCAGCTCCTTCAGCCCCGCCATATGCCGCTCGACCCGCGCACGATGCTCATCGCGCGCCGGCTCGGCGTCAGGGTTGTGGGGCATATAGTTCATGTGTCAGATAGGAACATTTATTTGCGAGGTTGTCAAGATTGAACGGCGCTTCGCCTTCCAGGTGGAACACCCGCCGGAGCGCCTGGGCGAACTGACGCTAACTTCCGCTTTCCGGAGCGGGGTTAATTACCGAGATCGACCCGTTGCAGACCTTAAAGGCCTTGGGCACTCTTGCGCGGATCAGGGGGCCCAATGTTTCGTTTCAAATGCACCAGCTGTGACGAGTGGCACGAAGGGATGCCTACGTTCGCTTGGCATGCTCCCCTCTATTATTACGCGGTCCCCGCCGAGGAACGCGCGGCGCGTTGTGAATTGACTGCCGACACCTGCATCGTTGATGGGGAGTTCTTCTTCGCTCGTGGGTGCATCGAAATTCCAGTTCAGGGCGCAGGGGAGCCATTTATCTGGGGAGTTTGGGTTTCGCTGAGCAGAAGCAACTTCGAGGAATTTCAGGCGAGCTTGGGCATGCAGAAGTGTTCTCAACTTGGCCCGTTCTTTGGGTGGCTTTCCGCTGATTTTGTGGTCTACCCGGAAGCGGAGAACTTGAAGACAATGCTCCATCTCCGCGATGATGGCGAGCGTCCCTTCATCGAACTTGAACCCACCGATCATCCACTTGCGGTGGAGCAGAGGTCGGGAATTTCGGTTCATCGCGTCGCCGAAATCTACGCAGCTTACGCACACGCTCCGAACTGACGGGCGGCTGCCCACCCCCTGCCGCCGCTCAGAACGTCCAGTTCCTGGCGGCATGGCCGACGGAGCGCGAACGGCGAGTTCCTGGCCGGGGGGTCAACCAACGAAAACGACCCCAAACCGACTCACAGCAGCAAGATCGGCGGCGAGGCTCTGTTCGGCAAAGGTCCTATTGGTGGACCTGTATTTTAGCCAAAGCCTCCTGCATCGCGGATTGCCAATCCGTCGCGGTCAGCCGAGCGGCTTGTGATTGCTCGCCAGGAGCCACGCCGCAGACTATCTCGTATTGGTCTAGGGGCGGTTGTTTGGAAGTAATGTCCCGCCAAGGACTCACAATGGGGACGCGATCAACGATGTGAAAATCCTTGTCGTAACCCAGTATGCCTTCGCCACGGACGCGTCTGTTCTTGCAATCGAAGGCGAATGAAAAATCAACGTATTTGACCTGGCCCCCCCTTGTCTCAAGGGCATCGGTCGCGCCGCCGTGGCTTACGAAATGGCGAACATTTGAAGGATCAATCTTTATTGCATCAAAATCTATCACAGAGACACGACCTGGGCCGGAGTCCGTGAGCCGAAAGTCAGCAGCTACTGCGAGGGCCGGGGTTAATGCGGTGAGCAGAAAGCCTATCCAGATAACACGCAATGGCAGCTCCGATGACTTGATCAACCTGATGGATATCCCGTTTAGGGGCGATTGCAAATTGGGGTTGGGTCGAGAACGCCCCCTCGCCCGGACGATCGAATTCCACCCCCTGCCGCCGCTCAGAACGTCCAGTTCCTGGCGGCATGGCCGACGGAGCGCGAACGGCGAGTTCCTGGCCGAAGAAAGGCATACAATTTCCAGGCAAGGGACTAAAATCAAAATTACACTAACTTTTTCCTCTTTTAGTGTGGTTGAAATAGGTCAGAAGGGAAAGTCATGATGGTGATCCAACAATCAAGCACAAGAACAATGTGGGAAAAGTGTAATCATATATATAAATATCATCCTATGTTTCCAAGTCAAAGAGGATTTCCTTTGGTTGCTTTCGAGAGAAACTCTATTTATTCAAGGCCAGTTATATCGGTTCTTTAAATGGAGTCTGGATTTCTCGCCAGATGTTGATTCTCTGATTATTCCTACTTGGATTGAATTCCCAGGCTTCCCATCAATTTCTGTCAAGAGTCGATGCTGCAATCCATTGTCGGGAATAGTGGCCATGTTCTTCAAATTGATCAAAGAATCCTAATGATGACTTGAACCTCTACTACACGGGTTTGTGTGGAGATGTATGTGTCAAAAATGTCTCCTAATTACATTTGGATTGGTATTCCTGGTGGTGGTGCTTGGCAGGACGTGTGTTATCTGGATCGCCCTCTCTTCTGTAACTCATGTCATCGGCTTAGGCATGATGTTGAACACTGTAAAAAAACCTATAGGGCCACTTTGATAATAGAATAAGGGAGAATAGGATGAGTTATTCTGTCTACTCACCCGTAACCGAGTTTGGTAGTAGGGTTAAGTTACTTGGGGTTAGTTAGGAATAAGACCCTTATTCTAGGAATAACTCATTCTATCATTTCACATGGAATGAGTTATTCTCAAGTCAAGAATAAGTTATCAAACTCAAAAAGGATAAACCCAAGGATTTACTCACTCTGACCCACCTCAGATAACTTATCTTAACCTGTTATCAAAGTGGCCCATAAGGAAGAGCAGCCCTAGCAGTCTTCCCAATCCTCGCTACCTAGTGCGGGCCATATGCTCAACGAAAGGCGAGAGGTGTAGAAAACAATTACTCGTTGTTGTCCATGTGTTCGAGGGGAGATTAATCCTCCTATTTCGCAGTCTGTTGTGGTTTATTTATTCAATAAATTTGTTGTTCTCCAAGTACATGATACGCCCTCGGTCATGCCTTCATCACAGCAAGATGCTCGGGTGGTCCCTACACCCCCCTTGTCTCTACAGCAGGAGGTTGGTCCTGTGCCAGGTAGCCTTTATGCTTCAGAGCAGGGAGTGGGACCTCTTTTTTATGTGGTCCTTCCTTGGTAAAGGCCAGACATCATAGCTCCCTTCTGTGTCCTCCTAGGGACTTTTCCTCGAGGGCTGATAGAAGACTCAGTGGATGGGCCAATTGACAAAGTAGACATGGCCCATGTTCAGTAAGCTTCTCCTAAACTTGGTTAGGTTGACCTGGCTCTGCTAACTTTTGCCCCTCGGGTGTTTGATGATTCTTCACTATGGTCGACTTCTCTTATGCTATCTCCTATTGTTTGGCACTGGTGCGGGGAAGGGATCAAATATTTTGTTAGAGCCTACAGATATGGATATAGCTCCGCTGGATACTATTGCCATTGATACGGCGGGAGCTCTTACGTAGTCTTCCCAAGTAGTTCAGGGATTTGTTATTCATTATACGGTTCTTGATGACACCTTGTTGATTGCACAGCAGAATTTTGTTGGTATTGCAATGACAAAACCCAGCCAGAGGGTACATGTAACACCTTGGAATTTTTTAGGAATTTTTAAAATCTTTCGAGAATTAAAAATAGCTAATTATTATTTAAAAAAGATTAATAGGCCATTATACAAAGAAGCCCTAAATGAGGTTAGTTCAAGTTATCTTTAGAACTTTTTGATCTCCTTTATATCTTCTACCTACCCTCAAATTTTCATGAATTTAGGTCAAGAGGATCAGAAGTTAGAGGGGCGGGAAGTTGCTAGTTCGGCACTCGACGTGCAAAAGTTGGGTCATCTTCTAGTTAGAAATCAGGAGTTTCAAGCCCAACCCAGAGGTAGGTTACCTCGTGGATGGCTAAATTATCAAGTTAGGAGTAAAAGCCCATTGATTTCATGAAGTTTCATGTTTTCTACATCGAGTATTTAAGGTTTTATTATCACTGCACATCGAAGTTATCCCTACATGCATGTCCCTATACCCTTAACCACAAAGATGTTAATTTGGTTGAATTCATACCTATTCATGCGTCTTACTTGTTATAGAACATGTCAGCATGCTTTAACCACCTATTCTTATTAGTCTCATGCATATCTTTTCCTTGTAAATTGGCCTATCCTCGGTTTTGACTTCTGTCTGCTACAGACAGAAGGCAGTTAGCCAATGACCGCGTATGTATAAAAGTGGTCTTCGACAGACTACGTGTCCATAGAAACGGTCACCAGATGACCGCCTTCATGTTTCTGTGTTCTGCATTGTAGATTGACCCTATTGTATATATGTTAAGCCTAGTTAATGAGGTTCTATGCCTAGTTATGACAGTACTATCATGAATTTGGTTATATTATGCAGCAAACATGCCTGGTTTCATGTCTTTCATGTTTTACGTACTTAGTTTAAACTTATGATATGTTCATGCCTAAACATATACTCTTGTATTAATGATCATTGTTTTACCATGATCTCTTCTCATCTACAGTCTTTTCTTAAGTACATGGTGTGTACCCCGGTGCATGGCCATTAGTTGCACTTTGCACTTATAGGCACACATTCTTGGACTTATGATCCTCTCCATTGGATAATCCTTCCACCGGACAAGGTGAACTTGTTTCAAGACCTCTGTAAGTCTCTGTGACATGGGATTCTCACTAGGACGCCGAGCTAGTTGTACCCTTAAAGCCCAATGAAGTAGAAAGCACGTGTTATATAGCTATTTTTCTGAGTCCTGGCTAGAAGCGACCATCAGATGACCGCGACAGTCTAGTAGTGATTAGACCATGATCGCATCTATCTAGAAATGGTCCAGATAATGACCGTGTCTGTCTCTTCTTAGAAACACTCCTGACCTGATCGCCTATCTTTGTAGTGGTTCCGTCTTGACCCTGTTTGTCAGAAATGGTCCAGAAAATGACCGCCTCTTTTCTGACCCTATCTAACCCGAGGTTTGACCTTAGGGTTGGTTTTCCTAAGTTCCCAGATAGTCTATTGATTGTCTAGGACCTAACACCTTATTTTAAAGCTATTTAATAAATTATGGAAGTTAAAGAATATGCTGTTATGCTGCCAGAATCCTTTTGTGGCATAACCTTGTCTTAAATCATCCTTTGAACTCTCATGATCTTATATTTGTGTGTTCTTTACCTTGGTTACATTGTCATAGAACTATTGTTGAATTGTACATTATTGGCTAACTTTATTATATTCTCATGGAAGTAGCTTGATCTGTAACTTGAAGATGCAAGAGTGGGCATGGATAATGTCCAAGGGCTCCACGCTAGCCCCCTCGACAGATAGCCAAAAATGTGCTGAAAACAATGGGGTACGATGAACACTGGCGTCGCATTACGCCCGGAGTACTTGTTTTATAGACGGGTGAAAATCATGTCTCTTCTAGGCGAGTGCCTAGATCTTCCACTCGTGGACTCAACCCATCCATCCTATCCATACGAGCTTGCCCTCACTTTCCCTCTCTCCTCTCTCTCCCTCTCTCTTCACGAGACCAAAGTCTCAACAATTGAATTTTTTAACGCATCTCTCTTCTCTCTCCGGCCCTCTGTCTCTTCCCGAGATCCTTTTCTCTCTTCTTTCTAGACCCCCCTCTCTCTTCCCAGGATACCTTTTTTGAACAAGTTTCTCTCTCTTCACTCTCTGCCCCTCTCTCTTTCTTCCCGGGATCCCATTACCACAAAAAAAAACAGCACATTAATATCCAAATAGGATCTAAACCCGGATCCGAATATTAATTTCAGATTTGGATCAAACCTGAATCCAAACTCAATTTTATTTTCAGATTCGGATCAGTAAAGATCCGACCCGGATCCGATCCATTGACACCCCGATAAGTTGTGATCCTTCCTCGGCTACACAAGAGGTTGTGCCTTCTGCACATTGAAGATGAATGACCTATATCCCTATGAATGCTTGTTAAAACACATGATGAGTCCCTATCTAGTTGCCACTTCCCATGTTAAAGATGAATGGCATACATCCCATGAATGTGCAATAAAACCCACAATGAGGCCCTACCTAGCTACCCAGTCCCACATGTTGCTCATGATTTAAGCAGATCATCACAAAAAGGATCAAAAGATGGACTCCCCCACCTAAGGCCGTCAGAGAAAAAACTAGGGGAGAGCATCTGCCAGTGATGCATGTGCTGCAAAGGTAATACATGATTTTATCCAGCCTACACATACGGCATCAAATCCCATCAGCCTACTCACCTTGAAAAGGCAGTCTCACTGCACCCTATCAGAGACTGTTTTGAATGCCAACTTGAGCACCAAACCCCTCCTATTAGTTCTATATCAGTCACTCACCACATAAATGCAGTATCAGTTACTAGGTGGTCTTCAAGAATCATCCCTCCTTTGATGAGGACAGCTATGAGATGATGTCATCCATCATTGCCTACAGGATCGGGTCTATCATCGCTGCCACCAATAATCAAATGCCTGAGACAGCAATGATTTTATTAATCTCATCTCTAAACCCTAATAATTCATTCTCAGAAGAGACACAAAAGGCCCAATTTTAAGGAAAGTCCAAAATACTCATTATGCCCGAACAACTATGGAACTGTTGTTTTAAAAGGCACAGAATGAATAGATGTTCAAGTATGGAACTGTTGTTTTAAAAGGCACATAATGAATGGATGTCCTAAACAAGTATAAAGTTAGATCTCAAACATTCTGACTAGTAATCAAGCTTTGGAGATAGTGCATATGATAAGGAGACAGCATCACTCTCGGGATAAACTGACTTAAAATTACTATATTTCTTGTTTTATTTATGAACAATGCCATCCTGTAAGAAATGGAAAGCATATGTATACATCTATTCACTTTGTGACTAGCATAAGTAAAGTGTGCTTTCCCCTTTATTTACTTAATAAATTTTGGTCTCTTTGCAGAGGGAAAAAATGAAACTCAATATTGCTAGTTAAAAAACAGTCGAAATGCAAAACTGAAAAGTTTACCTCTTTTAATGGCACAAAATTAATTTTTGACGGTGGCAAAGCCTGCAAAATAGCTAAGTGTAAATATCTACAAATAAATTGCTTGAATAGGATCTGCACATAAATTAGATTATGCTTAAGAAAGAAATACTAGACACCAAATAGGCTGCACGAGACGAAAACTACGGAAGATCTAGTTTGTGGAAAGAAATCTACCTATTACGACAATTAATGCTGGCATAATGATCACATAACCAATCTACACCTACAATAGCATTGTAGCCTTCCATATGAAGGCATACAAGATTAGCAGGGAGATTATGGCCTTCTATTATTACCTCACTATTTGGGTAGTGGGTTTTAAGTTTGGTTCTGAAACCTAAAGGTATGGTAATAACTAGATCCGAAGGTAAAGGAATAGGTGAAATTGGTAATGTCTTAGCAAAAGCGGTAGATATAAAAGAATGAGAAGCACCAGTATCAAATAACACAAAGGTAGGATGCGAATAGATTTGGATAGTACCTTCTATTAGGCCATCATCCTTTGGCGCTTCATCATCTAATACAGCTTTAATATGAGCCTGCCGCCGACGTCCGCCATCATTTTTGGATGGTTGATCTTTCATGAGGGGGCAATCGGGCATGCGATGCTTCTAGCTTCCACATCGTAAAGAAGCGCCAAGACGCTTCTAGCATTCTTCGGCCGTCAAGACTTGCTTCTCTTCCTCTTTCACCTTCTTATTTTTGCTGTTCCTATTGACATTCTCATTACGGGACCTCTTCTTGTTGTCACGGGATTTATAGGACCCCGTGATGCTAAATTTCTCTTCTTTCCTTCCCCACCTATCATGCTTCCAACTATATTCAGCTCACTTACCTTTGAATTTCTCTACCTTCTCAAGGGTCCTTTTACATAAGTGAGCCCTATGGACCATCTCCATATAGGTGGGGATATTTTGAGGCCCAAGTTGTTGAACAAAGATAGGTCTTAAATCGTCTATAAAGTGATTGGCCTTCAAGAGCTTCGTGCTTACCAGGTGCAGAGCATATGGCGCCAACCTTGAAATTGAAGCTCATATTCTGTCACAGACATCATACCTTGCCTAAGAGAGGTAAATTCTGCAGGCTTTCTTTCCCAGACATGCTCTGAGAAATACTTCTCGCAGAAGAGCTCGAGGAACTCCTCCCAGGTGAGTTAAGTATTGTGTAGATGAGCCAAAGTGGCTTCCACCATGTATGGGCATCTTTATTGAGTTGAAAAGTGGCAAGAAGGACCTTCTCCTAGTCCGCACATTGCATAACGTTGAATATACGGTCCATCTCATCAATCCAGTTTTTGGCCTCATCATGATTAGATGACCTCAAAATTCGAGGAGGATTCATGCTCCGAAAATTGCGATGTAAGTCTCCGACGCATGCTCTCGCGCCAACTTATGATACCGTTTAAAGGGCCTGGGTGAGACCCACAACAGTTTATTGCATGGCTTCACAATTCGCATGGTTTGCGGCCATGTTGAAGAAGTAAGGTTGCTGAGAAAATGAACACTAGTTATTTTCCTTAGAATTATGGAGTTAATCTAAGGTTTAACTCTAACTAAACAATCTTATCCTGGGCTCTACCCAATCTCACAAGGGTTTGTAGGTTCTTTTCCTAGTTCATAGGTATGGGTTCTGAACCTTGGACTTCACCTATGACTTGACATTTTCCTATGACTTACTTAATTCTAGGCTTTGATACTAACTTAACTGTCACGCCCTGAGATATGCAACAAACTTAAGTCGGGAATGTAAACAACTGACAAATAAAGTCTCGAGCTAGCAAGATAATCAGAGTGCAACATTCACACATAAAGAGTGAACACAATATAGGGTACTAAAAATTCAACCTTTATTGAATAATAAATGATCAAAGTTACAATGACACTTGACAGCGCTTTGCCAAAAGGGTTTCAACATCAGTTGCCAGATCATTCAATTGATCGAAGGACTTGACTTTGATGCCAATCTCCTTTAGCGGGTCATGCATCTTCATGCTATGTTGGCACATTTGTATAGCATCCCTGTGGCTAGGTGGGTGTTTGCATCTTGCACTGAGATTTCTCCATCGCTGGATGTAGACCAAAGCAGACTCATTATCCCTTTGCTTGGTCAGAGATAGTTGTGCTTCGGTGACTTCTCCCGTGGCTGGTAGAAGCAGGTTTATTGGGGGGATTGCCTGAGGCATCATAGTTGCCTCTTGGCATGCCCGGGAAGTTGAGGAATGCACCGAGGGTGCATGTTGCGGCTGCTAAGGGAAGGTGCCCCCTGCCTGGTTATGCATCATTCAGGACATTACCGATGCCGATGAGGCTTCGAGTGGCTCAGCACTGCCATGTAGAGCTTCGGATGAGGGTCCTACCTGCCCGGGTGTAGCTAGGTATAAACCCATCCTGCTTAATTCTCTTCTCAGTGCTTCTCCCTCTTGGAGGTTTTGGTATAGCTTTACCACTAGGGTGAGGTCAGATTGATAAGAGTCAGGAATGCTACTTCCCACCTTGGCTTTGGGTGGGGCCAATGGCGTCCTATCACCATTTTCGGATGCGTTTAGTCCCTCAGTAGTTGAAGTTTTTGCCCCTAGGCCATCATGCGGAAGTGGGGTATGATAGCATGCTTCCTCATTGGGCAGTGGAAAGTGCCCTCGATTCTCTGGGGAGCAATTAGTGTAATGAGATGTAGCAGCTTCAGCTTGACCCGTGCTTATCGACGCGGGGCATATCTCTTCATCATTTCCTTCAAAAACATGAGCTTCAGATATCTCTTGAGGTAGTGGTTGGTATACGGATACGATGTTGACAGCTCTCTTTAGATTGGAGAGTTCATGAGCGCATGGAGGATCCACTTTGTACTCACCCATTTGTAATTCCCCTTTCTTGATCAACCTTTCAATAGCATCCTTGAATGGATAACAATCTTCAATAGAGTGCTCGATCATTTAGTGATATGGGCAAAAGCGGGGATCATATTTTCTTCTAGCATCTTCCAGTCTCTTTGGTTTCGGGAGAGCAATTTTGTTGTATTCAGTGGCTCATCTGAATAGGGCCTGAATCTTCTCCTTGGGAAAGGAATACAACTTCTTCATCTTGGTCCACAGAGATGGGCCTTCTTCTTGTTCAGTGGGCTTAGCAAGGGGAGGGTTGACGACCCCCTTTTCTCTATCTTTTAGCGGCTCAAACTCCTTGAAGTCAATGGTGTGAACCCCTTCGGGCACAAGCCGCCTATCAGTTTGTTTGGCACTTTGGCTTGCAGCGGCAGGAGCAAAGGAGTGACTGGAGAGAAAGGCCTTGATCTCTGTCACCACATTGCTCAACTGGTCAAAAGACTTGATTTCGATGCCAATCATGTTTTCAAGAATCTCCCGCTTCAGGTTTTGCTTGCAGATTTGCATGGCATCTTCTTGGTGTGGAAGTCGCTTGCATATCATGCTAAGATTCCACCATCTTTTAATATGTTCCAAAGTGGTCACATCATTCTTCTGCTTGGAAGCATATAATTCAGGTACAGTCACCACTCTTTCAGCAACGTGGAACTATTCCTGAAACTTTCTTTGCATATTTGGCCAGTTATTGATAGATCCAGCTGATAGGTTCGAGTACCACTCGAAAGTGAGTCCCGTGAGGGATGACCCGAAGAACTTGAGTTTGAGTCCATTATTGTAAGTCGAGTCAAATTGAAATTTAAAATTTTGATATCAATAAAAAAATTATTATTTTTATTAAAGCTTGGTCTCCCTGTATCTTTGGTGTTGTTTTACGTGTTGTTTGGTTTGCTCTGATTGACATGACTGTTTCACTGTCACGTTCCGAGCATGCCTTCTGCTGCTATCGGTTTGGGGCGTGACATAGTAGCTGTCCTTCATGTCTTCCAGTGTCACAATGGTCTACATCTTCTTGTATCTCTCCCCTCTTTTGATGATGCCAAAGGGGGAGAAGATGTTATATTATATAGATTATGCTTGAGTGTCAGTGCTTGTGTGCATGTCTGCCATTTTGCATATATGAGTGTCATTTAGTTGAGTGTGCCAGTGCTTGTATGCATGTCTGCCATTTGGCATATATGAGTGTCATTTAGTTGAGTCTTTTGCATTGTCATTTGCTTGAATCTTTTGCATTGTAACTTGCATTTGTAAGGCATTCCGTGTCTATGTCATTTGTCAAGGGTCAATGCCAATGTGCTATGTAATGAACTTGTAATGAAATGAATGGAATGCACTTGGGATTGGACAAACATGTTGGTTCTTGCCTTTTATTTCTTCTCAATTTGAATTTGGCAAATATGATTGAATGGTTTACGTTGGTTTGATTTGATGAAATGTTTATCGTAAATGGATTGATTGTCATGCAAATTGTTGGTTTTGCCTCTCCTCCAATTGGTTCTATGTATATCAAATAGTGTCGGATGAAAGATAGGAAAGCTCGTCTGAAATCCTTCACTATGTGTGAGTGTAAATTTCGCCTCATACAAGAACCATGTGGGAGCTTGCAAGTATTCAATGATATATTCTGTGATGAAAAAGATGTGTATGGGTTCTAAATTTGTTTAACCGACATGCCAATGCATTTAATGTTCTAAAATTATATCATCATCAAAAAAGGAGAGATTGTTGAGTCTCTCCAGGTGATTTTGATGATAATAAAATCCCGAACGTGTTTTCCATCTCGTGCTATGCATATTTGCTCAAGAGCGAAACACAAGAATCAAAATAAGGTCAATTTCCATCATAGGAAATGCTTAAATGTTTCAAACTTCCAAAATGCTCTTAAGAAGTCCAATGAACTCAAAATGAATGCACCAAGATGGGCATACACTACCTCTGTCATATGGATATGTTTTATTGGGCTAACAAACTTATTTTACAGGTTCTCTAGATTTCAGTCGACCAAAAGCACTTGGTCGGTCGACCAATTTTTCTAGGGACCAAAACTCTGTAAAGTTATAAAGTTTGATCGACCAACGAGGGAAGTTTGGTCGACCAATTTTTCCAACAATGAAATTTCTCAGGAGTTACAGAGTTCGGTTGACCGACCAGACATTTCGGTCGACCGAACCCTTCGAGGAAGTAATTGTTGGCTTTTGTTTTCTCCATCATGGGTAGCCATCTCCTTTGGACTTTTGAGTCCCAAAGCCCCCTAATCTGCTAGGAAACGTGGATCTCTATCTTGGGATGTCCCTTGACCAACCCAAGTGATATAAAAACACATCTTTTGGGCAAGAAACCCTAATAATCCAAGAAGATCAAAGGAAGGCTATCAAGAGAGAAAGAAGGCTGCTGCAACCACTGCGTGAACAATGATCTGTCCAGAAATTCTTCATCAAACCCCAAGCATTTGAAGATCATTTGGAAGCCAATCAACTGAGAATCAAGTTGTAGATAGATTTTCCTACCTTCCTATTTTAATTATTTTAATTTATTTTTTATTATATTAAATTATAAAATCAAATCAAATTATATATTAATATTATAATAATATCATAATTTAAATCTATTCGCTCGAACGATTCAATCGATTTTAGCTGAACTAATTCATTGTCCGGACCCGACTCATTGGTTGGGGTAGAATTCCAATTTCAACTTCACGAGCAGCTCGCTCACATCATAGGAGTGTATGATGTTGCGGGCATGGCCAGTGAGCCCACACGCCTCCGCCACCAACCCGCCGTCGCCACCGCCACCTCCACCTCCCTCTCCGCCCACCTCCTTCCACCCCGCGGCCCCCCCTGTCACCATCCCTACCTCCTCGGTGGCCGCCTCCTTCGGTTCAAAACTCAACAGCCGCCCGGCTATGTCGCGCTACGTTCGAATCGCCGTCGTCGGAGACGTGGTAATTATGAGCACGGGACTCCCGGCCGTTCTCTTCCCGCAAGTTTTTGTGCCGCTTGGTCGATGGGTCCAAGTTCTTTTTCTGTAAAGATTAGATTTTGACACCTCTCGCAACATAATTCTCTACTTACTGCACCATTTGTGGCGTAATTTGAGGTGCTGCACTGCTGCGAGTCCTAATGCCTAGGAATTTCGCAAGAATTTGAATAGAAGTTTGATAGCTTTTGCCTGCTTTCGTTTTAACCAGACTCCTTAGGCTTAGGGCGACTCCTTGTCCATGGTAATAAACATAAGGGGCGAATTCGGGGTTCTATGATTTGCTTGGGGTATGTGGTGGGACACAGTGCGGTGGCTTCAGAATCAGTGTTCTGTCATTTCAGAATTTGATATGAACTCTGCCCTTGGAAGTCTTCGGATTATCTAGCCATTGCTTTATCCCTTGTAATTGTTTCTTGTCTAGTTTTTACAAGCCAAACTATAGGCTCTCCTATCCAACTTTTTTTCTATTTACATCCAACTCAACATCCGCCTGGTGACATGGTTTATTGAACATGTGTTACAACATGTTCAGAAGTTCAATTACATTCTCTCTGTTTTGTTATCATCCTGATGAAGGCGTTTGCTTTTTTCTTTCATTGTCATTCTACGGTTGCAATCTGCTCTGGTGCGATAGTCAAAAGGCTTTTGTTTTGTTTTGTCTAATTATTCATCCAGAATGTTGAAACCATTACCTGTTTAAAGAGTAGCCACATGGTTTCTTGATTTTAAACTGCCATGTGGTTCATGAATATTCTTACACAGTAGAAAGAGTAATGGTGTATGCTTATAAAAAGTTTGTGTCAACTTGTGTCCTGATAGAGTCACATTTTCGTGTAATTGCCCATCCAGAATGTTGAAACCCTTACCTGTTTAAAGAGTAAGCATATAGTTACTTGACTTTAAACTGTCATGTGGTTCATAAATATCATCACATGCTAGAAAGAGTAATGATGTATGCTTACAACAAGTTTGTGTTACTCTCTCTCTCTCTCTCATATGCTTGTACAAGATTTCAGTACTCATTAAGTTTCTAAATGTTGTTTCAACTTCTTTTTTCCTGAAGCATGATGATTGGGACTTGGAAGAAGATGCAAAAGCCCTTCACTTTTTGCAGGTATGTTCTTACTGTGAAATTTTCAAAGACTATCAGTATGATTAACTTGTCAAAATGACCAATTTCCTGGGTCACTGACTAACAAGAGATGTTTGCAAATGCAATGTTGCAGTAATCTAGTATTTTCTGCATAATTTATATTATTGTCATGTTAAAATTTTTTATGTGTCCAAGAAAAATACACGTAAAACACAAAACACACTCCTGGACCTACAAAAATAATATGAAAAATATTCAAAAAATTTGAGGCATTACACTCCCTACGGGGAAGTGCTCGGTCTGATGAATCCTTTCTTTAAAAGCTCCATCAATTGCTCTTTTAACTACTTGAGCTCGGCAGGGGACATCCTATATGGTGCCTTAGAAATTAGACCAGCACCAGGGGCCAGGTCGATGGTGAAGGCCACTTCTCTTTGTTGGGATAATCCAGGCAAATCTTTTGGGAATACATCAGGAAACTCCTGAACGACGTGGATGTCTTCTATCTTGGATTCCTTAATCTCTTTCATGGTGATGAAAGTAAGGAAAGATACACACCCTTTCCATATTAGCTTACTAGCTCGGAGAGCCAAAATAAGAGGTGGCTTGTTCCGACTCTTAGGGCTAGTGTAGACAAGTTTCAAAAATTCCTTAAAAGTTACCATGCCATCATGGCCATCAACTGTTGCCTGGTATTTGGATAGCCAATCAGCTCATAATATGACATCATAGTCTTTCATGTCCAGGCATATTAAGTCGGCAGGTAGATTTCTCCCTTTTATCAAGACTTTACAATTTAGGTAATGGTGAGTAATATCGGCTTCGTTTCTGATAGGGGTTGAAATAACTAGGTCTACCCACTTTGGTTCCATAGGTAATAGATCAGCAAACTTCTTGGAAATAAAAGAATACGATGCACCAATATCAAATACGACATGAGTAGACTTGGAATAGAGTTTTAAGGTACCTTCCATTAGTCTACCTTCATCTCGTTCTGCCTCCTGAAGAGCTTGGAGATGTGCTTGTTTCTTCACTAGGCGCTTCTCGCCTTCGGCTTGATCATTAACGGACAGTTGGGAATCTGATAATCACAGCTCCCACAATGGAGACAAGCTCCTAGTCTCCTCCAGCATTCTTTGGCTCTATGGCCGGCCTTATCACAATGTTTGTACACCTCTTTGGAAGGTGTGGTAGTAATGGAGAAAGGTTTGTTGTTCCTTTTTGATTTCTTATCTTTGGAAGAAGTACCTCCGTCATTGGCTCTCTTCTTCTAGAAAGAGGGCTTGAAGGTACTAGAGGTCATCATCGGCTCCTTCTTGTCCTTTGCACAGATTCTGTCAGATAGTTCTATGGCATCTTCTAACAGTTGAGCTCTATGAACCATCTCCGAGTAGACTTGAATGTCCATCAGTGATAATTGGGTTATATATTGGGGTCGAAGCCCGTTAAGAAATCTCCTCACCTTCATCTTCTCAGTACTCGCTAAGTGCTTTGCGTACCTCTATATCCTAGAGAATTGGGCCTCATATTTGACCATCGATAAAGTACATTGTTTGAGTGTGGTGAATTTGGCGGCATTCTTCTCTTGTACACGGTCTGAGAAGTATTTGTTGTTGAAATGCTCAACAAACTCAGCCCATGTAATTGGATCTTGTCCGAAAGTAGATTCGGTCGACTCCCACTAGAATCAGGCATCCCTTTCCCATTGGAAAGTAGCTAGTAACACCTTCTCTTCATCCAGAATATCCTTTCTACATCTCTAATCCAGTGCTTGGCATCATCGGGGCCGGATGAGCCAATAAACTTTGGCAGGTTCATATTCCGAAAACTCCGATGGAGTTCACCCACTCCACGATTTGCTCTGCCCTGTGCTACTTGTTGTAGCGCTTGTGTAAGGCCTTGTATAGTTTGTTGCATGTTACACCACTGAGCACATTCGCTATCTTTTGTGTTTGTCTTATATGTCAAAGCCATCTGCAACCAAAAATAAAATGTGTCTAGGTAGACATTGTTAAAATAACTATGAGATCGGCATTTTGACTTGCAAGGATATCATCTCCTCTAGCATACGGGTTCGTCTAGGGAAAGACAACCTTTACTTTTTTTGGAAAGACAGATGGTGTAGCGACTTCATTTTGGAGGCATCTTTTCCCAGCCTTTTTGTTGTCTCCGTTGATCCCTTGAGGTCGGTCAACTGAACTTTTGACCCCCAACTTTCAGGGGACACCTGGGTGTCGACTTTCATGAGAGACCTCAGGACCGTCGAGATGGAGCAGCTCTAGGACTTCTTACTCCTCCTCAACTTCGCCTTGCAGTCCCACAGGGAGGATGTGTGGACTTGGAGGTGGGGTAGGGAGGGTCCTTCTCTCTTATGTCTACCTACGACATCATCTCTGATAGAGTGGTGCACCACAGTCTTGCCCTATAGGTCTAGAGGCTGAGGAGTCTACTGAAGGTGAAGCTCCTGACTTGGAGGATTTCTCATGGGAGGCTTCCCACTCGAGACAGGTTGCTTCAGTTTGTCTTGGGCATTCACTTGAGCTGCTTGTGTGATTAGGAGGATAAGGCCTTGAACCACCTGTTTGTAGGGTGTTCCTATTCGTGGGAGGCATGAGAGGGGTTGGTGACGAGAGCCCACAGTGTTCTTGGCCATCAGAGAGAGGTGCAGCACTTCACTGGGTCTTGGGGTAAGAAGTGGTCCCTTAGAGGTGATAATTGTGTGGTGGCTGATCATGCATGTTACTCTGGTCCCTTTTTTTTTGAAAATGGGTAATACCACTTATTTATATGTATAAATTGGAAAAACAACACTCTCAGGTATTTGTGTGGTGAAAAAAATAATAGGATTTTCAGGAGGGAGGCTAGAGCTGAGGACTCTCTTATATCTTTCATTTGTGCTAGAGCGAGGGAATGGGCAGAGTTGTTTTGTAATGTGAATTCACTCAACTCTCCACTTTTTGTTTTGCTGGGGGGTTAGACTGTCCCACACTACCTTGGTGTGGTCTTTTGTATAGGAATTTTTTGGGAGCTCCTTGACTATACATATACATCCCATTTTTTTATTTAATACAATTAGTGGTACTACCCACTTTCCAAAAAAAAAAAAAACTATGAGAAACGCACGTGTAAAGATCGTGGATAATAAAGTGGTATTGCATCGTCCACCATCTCTGTTGTGAAGCTGCCAATAACAGCAAGTTGTCAATGCTTCACTTCTGTGCATTGGTGGCATCCTATTTTTCTTGTTGGGCATCCTTGTCCCTTGCCCGCATGTGCTCTCCCACAATGATTTCCCCACTTTATTGAACTGCAAGCCTCTTTTTCCAGTGTGGGTATTGAAGGGCATGTTTGGCAATGCATAGTTACCCTACTTATGTAAACTGTGCCCACTCATTTCCTTGAAGAGAAAATAGTTTTATTATTTATGACAACACTTATGGTAGGTGGTAGAATAGTCGCATATTTGAGAGGGCAAAACTATAATGTTGCTGATAATAATGGAGCCCTATTCATTTGATACCTTAAGGTTTTGAGTTGGGTGATTCGATCCAATAACTCCAACCGTAGGCAATCTTATGCTTTATATTCCTGATATAGGATGGCCAATTATGAACTATTGCTCTGTGAGATCATTAATAGTTAAAACTACAATGTGATGATATTAATAGTCTAAACTTGAGAATGATATGCCAGCCTAACTAATGCCGGAGCAGGTTCAAATGCACACATGAATACTTGTGATGGCATTTGTGTGCATCATTGCAACTCCAGCCTGATGGAGATTGTGCAAGATTTGTTTCTAGTAGCATTGATGTATTCAGGTTGCTTCTGTCATTTTATGACATTTGGGCAACACATCATTTCTTTTCTTTATCTTTTGATTAATTAGGGTGTCAGGGATAAGCTCAGTATTGTTATAATCCTTTATTATCATAAAAAAAAGTGCATGCCCAAAACAGGTCCAATGAAGTTGCTTGCTAAAATTTTGCTCTTCTGCTAGGTGTGATGTGTTCATATTTATGTACGAGTGGCACGGCAAGGCCAAACACTTCCCAAGAGGTCATTGATCTCCAGCATGGAGCAATCCAGCCGGAGCAGTGGTTATCCATCATCTTCAGGTTCTCATTTTTTCTGTTTCATTCATCCATCTCGTCTGTTTGAGCATTGCAATAGGACAAATTGCACCATCTCCTCCTTACTATGTTAGATGGTCTCTTCACAGGATTCAACGAACCACTGCCTTCTTGTCATCTTCCTGTTGTCTATATTCCCCCTACTCTCCTCTGTTTAACATGATGCATCAAAGCCCAGGAAAGAAAAAAAGGAGGGGGGAGAGAGAGTGAAAGACAGAGGAAGAAAGGGTGGAGTCACTTCAGAGCTGCAGATGCAGCAGATCTGGGAATGCCCAGTTACAACCCCATTGCTGGTTCTGCAATGCTCCACCTATGCTTTTGTGCTTCTCAATACTTTCATCTTCTCATTCTCCCCATTACTTTCTTCCTCGTTTCTCGGCTTTCTTCTTTCTTGTTCACTTGTGAACCCAGAAGCCCAAAGCACAATTGTCCTCATTCCTCTTGGTCAAAGACCCTTGTTTTTTTTTCACAAAAATCCAGAACTTTCGTTTCTATAAAATTCATACTCACATCCATGTACACATTATCTTCTCATTAATAATGTCATTTAACAGGCCCATTAAAACAAAGCCACATTTGTTCTTTTTTACTGTCCATACCAATCCAAGCCACATGCGAGCAGGCTTATCAACCCATACCAGTAAACTTGAACACCTGCCGCTAACAACCGGCATCTTCAATCCGACACAGAAAAACAAGCCCACCTCAACCCTCATGCTGCATCACAAGCCCATGAAGAAAGACTAGCCAGCTCATCAGCTATCGAGGTGAGAAGAAGGGGGTGGGTTGGCCACTAAATAGGAGACACTCTCTACCTCCATCCTCCAACTTTGGCTGGGCAACAGGGAATTAATACCCCCTCCTCGTTTCAGTTAGAAAAGGGAACAATGCCATACAGCCTAGTCAAAAATTGGGATGCAACCCTTTTTACAGCCTTGGTCCCTCACGCCTTTCCACTCTTGACATGGACTGGCTTTGCACAGTGTGCAGGGACTGGCCATTTTGGGCCAGACTATGCTGGTACCTAACGAAAAAATGAATTTCATATAAAAAGGACAATATTAAATATACACACATTGTAAAAAATAATATACACTATCAGAATAGGACCAGAAATATATACAACAACATGTATTTCCATCAATGTAGTCAGAGGCGCGCCTAGGCGTTCTCCTAGGCGTTTGAGGCGGTGAGGCGGTCCCAAACCCCCACGCTTTCGCCTCAAACACCTCACTCTCAGTCTTCTTCTTCTTTTGGTCCAATCTTGGTTTAAACCTCCTTTATTCAAATCTTATCTTATTTGTAGTATGTTAGTGCCTTGTGTCCAATAGAGAAGCTTCACTAATTCCTCACTGTCTCTTAACATGGAATCAGAACTTGAGCCCATTTTTCATCATCTCAGACACCTGATCAGGTTTCTTCCCTTCTGGTGTTACAGCAGAGATCAAGTCCTCTCTGACGCTGAGTTTTCCTTGTGACTTTCTTTCCATTTGTCACTTTGGAGATCTCATGCATCATTATCTCTTAATCTCCTCAGTTTTGCTTCTCCTGGTTGCATGCTTTCAAGCTTAGCTTGGTGTTCTTCACATTAGGTTATAGAACCCTCAGTCTGGTCCCCCATCATCACTGTTGTTGTCTTCCCCACCCATAGATGCCAATCATCATCTTCTGCTGGCATTATTATCTGTCTTCATTCTACACCACAGCTGCCATCATCCTCCATCTTTGCCATCCTTAGACAGCCCCTTTGCTGCTGGTGCGGCTATCAGTAACTCACCTGCTACGGACATTGCCCTTGCTGCTGGCTTTTGCATTCACCATTTGAGCCTTCTGCCATTGCCTGTGATGTCCCAGGTGTCGTCAACCTTGTGTGCCACTGTTGAACCCCCAAAAAGTTCATAATTTCTGATAATTACAGAAAAATTCAGAAATTAAAATGTCTTAGACTATGACATGAAGCGATGCTCAACCGTCGTCGTCATACGGATCCTCATGGGCATTTCATCAAACACCTTGTGAGCGGCACAAAGTCATGCACATCCGTTTTACAACATCAAACGTTAAGTTGCTAAAGTTCTCTAAAACATTTGCCCAAGCGCCTGATGGGCATCATATGGCCACCAAATACTCGACAAAGGCCCACGCCAAGTCAAACTTTTAGCTCTTTATGACGAGTGGGCATTTTGTCGAGCACCTTGTGAGTGGCATGAAATTACGTACCCACGGAATAAAAATTTATACAAAATTAAGTTTTTTTAGTGCCATTGAGTGTTCCTGTGGCATTAAAATAAATTTTCCATTATGATAGGAAGAAGAAAAGGACAAAAAAGGGGAAGGGGCAGGAGGGGTGCATCCCCGGTCAGACCAACCGTGGGTGGCCCCCCTTCCTCCTCCTCCTCCTGCTGCTACACTGGGGAAGGGAGGACCCCCGGTCATCCCTACCGGGGCTGCCTTCCCCCACCTCTGTCGCTGTTTCTTTTAAAAGGAAAAAAAAGGGAAAAAGGAGGGAGGATCCCTCGGTAAGACCTACTGAGGGTGCCTCCCCCCCTTTCTTGTTGCGACCGCACACCACCGGGGGGGGGGGAGGGCAAGCCCCACCGGGGGTGCCTCTTCCCCCTCTCTTCCTTGCTACACCTCCGGGGGTGATCCCCTTTACTCCATGTGCACTAAAAAAAAGAGAGGAGAAGAAGATGTAGAGATGGGGAGAGGAAAAGGCAGGGAGATGAAGGGTTAGAGTGCGTACCTCAACTAAGTTCCACTTGGGGGGGGGGGGGAAGCCTCTTC